>JAUTBV010146919.1:0-48566 GCA_032361325.1 Lepetodrilus fucensis | reverse complement strand
CACATTTGAAAATCTGCAATGTTAAAGGTATCTGCATGTGTGACCCCCCTGAAAATTACAGATTTTTCCACTATTAATAATATTCCCCTAATTATTTTCATTATTTTGAACATTAACTTATTGTCATATTGATAACATCCCATTTGCTGTTTGCTGTATTGCTAGTTGCATTCAATAACTTTGAGGTTATCTTGAAGCACAAACTAATGAAATGCAAAAATACATATCCTATAAAAAGGCTAACATAGTAATTAATGAATTTCTTTGATGAATACACTCATAATGTGCCGTCATCCTGAATGTTTGATTTGTTGCTTATCTCGCTGCTTCACTACGCACAACCAGGGTGTAAAACCAATAATTATGCTGTCTTCTATCCTCCTTCCAGCCTGCATCTCCTTACCAGGGTTGTCTATAGCATACAATGCTTCCAGGTAATGTAAAGCGACGAAATGTCACCTTAAATGACAGAACACACGTCAGTGACAAAAGTATTGCGGGCTGCGGAAACAAAGAAGTGTTCGTTCTTTCCAGCTCATCTCCCACCCCATGACGGCCCTTTGTGGAGCAATCATCAGTTATGCAATAAATCTGAGACATGATTAGTACAGGGCTCCTTCAGATGGGCGGACCCAATCAAGCAAGGTGCTCGCGACATCAATCTCTTATCCTTTCACCCACAATAGAAATGCAAACAGGAATCGAGCAACTCTGATCGCTTGACTGAGGTAGGAAACACAGGGCACGTGTGCGATACACGCCCTGTGATAAATATAGAGGTACTAAAGTCTACCTGGTGGTTTAGTGTTACTGTGTTTGAGTTGTAGATTTATTCATTTTGTATGACTCCTCGAGGGTTCACAACAGGGGGGTCCAGTGAGGCCAGAAGATCAATTCTGTTACAAAACTCACCGGCCAAATCCATTCATTTTCATTCCCTTGCGTGCTATGCCCGTGATTACAAAGTCTTGCCATGTTAAACTTCTTTACCTGTGTCGTGAGCATGTTTGACACAGCGAACAAAGCCACGAGAGATCTGGTTTCATAGAGAAAACATTGGCTCCTGTTCTTTCAAGGTACATCTGTCAAGTCTTCTTCAATACAATCATTGGCCGCAACTTGGCCTCGGTGAGAAGCAACAACAATGACACCTCGAGGTGTGAAACCACTGTCACTCTTATGCACTTTTGAAATACTACCTGAAGGCTTCCTTTAGGATTGGAAACCCCAGCTGGGTGTACTCCTTTCATGTGGGGGTTGTTTCAGGTAGGGTACATCCATAGAACACGCGTGGCAAGTACAGAGAGAGGAGAAGACATTATTACACACGTATATGGGCATACATAATACGCTTACTCAAGGTGAAAACCTCGTACTAATAAAGGAAGAATTTAACTCGTTTTAATTTTGTTGGACAGATAGTTTAATGGTATTGGGGTTGATGTGCTATGTTAGAATTCAGATGGTGTACCATTATGGGATATGATGTCCACTGTTCTTATTTCTTGTTTTGAATAATTGCTCAGATTTCGTAGATGGCTAGACGGACAATGGACGGAGTACATGTACATGTAGGTCTTAATACGGTGTATGGGAGGAGCCAGGTAGAGAAATGAGAGATTTTAATAAGCTGTAGCTGTTAGCAGTGGATGGGGAAATGACAGAGGGGATCATTAGGGGAGATATGACCAGCGGCTGCAGACCTGTCCCTTTGTCAGTGTGCTGTGTATTGGGAACGGGATCATCTGAACCCACCTAGGGGCAAAAACCGTGTTTCTCTCAAGTTTGGACTTAACAGACTTGTCACCTACAAAACAATGGTACAGGATTCTGGCAATGCTTGTCGTGTTGATTGAAAATTGATCCCCGTTAATGTGTAGGGCTGTGTGGATTCTACAGATACATGGCCATATTTTACCAAGTTCTTAATCACTGGTGAATATTTAGATACAATCACAGCTGGTTAACTTGTTAAATTCACATGACTAAACACATTTTTACCTTAAAAACTATGCTCTTTTATGGGACTGAAAATAGTCTAGTACTGTGCCTTTATCAGTCTACTTAACATTCTTTGAGCAATAATATTGAATGATATATGAGACCATATTAAATGCCTCAATTGAAGATAATTATCAAAAAGAATAAGAAGAGAAAAGGTTCAATGGAGATAATAAACACAATAGACACTGTCCCATTGCAAATGTGTGATGTCCCATCGTACTCTTGAGTCTGGTGCTTTCTATCTGACTATGACTCTCACTAGTATTATTTATTATTCTTCATGTTTTGTGTCATGAATATTTCAAATATATATCTATTGACACACATCTATCAGTTAAGAAAATATTAATTGAAAATGAATGGAAGCAATTAGAATAAAAGCATCTCTGGACAACAATATGGTTACATGGAGAATGCCAGCTACCTTCTTATAAGCGTGTTTCTCTTTTGAGTCAGAGGTCAAATCAGCCTAAGGACTTGATTATATCAGTCCAAATCCAGAAAACAGTTGACACACAAACTTTGGAAATTGCCTTCCATTTGGAATTGGAATGCGGAGATGGCACATCTGGAGGTAGCCACTCAGAAGCACCTCGGTGTGTGGCGCCAATGTTTGCTCTGATGATTTAGGATTAGGAGGTGCCTGACCAAGGTGAATTCAATCTGGGAATATTGTGGATGTTGACAGAAATATTGGGCCGTCTCTTGGGAGCCGAAGGGAGTCATTGTCCCTCTGTTCCTATTTACTCTCTTTAATGAACAAGTTTTAGGTGCGCAAACCAAAAATCTCCAGTTATTGTTTTTCAACAGCATTGCAATTAATCCCTATGTTTATTGAGGTCTGGTGAGCATTATGGATTGGTCAGCAGCGTTAAGTATCAAATTTCATCCTGGATTCGATTATTACACTTTTCTAAATTGGTAAATGAGATGGATCAATATTTCGGGAAGTAGTTTAATTATTTGAGCAATTTTCCGTACAATGATTTTTAAATTGTAAATATATTTTATTCTATTATTTTTATAGTTTAAACACCATTTCCTTAATTTATGTTCTAGCATCAAAATATTACAAATCTTCCTAGTACTAGTAGCAATGCCATAATTGAGATTGAATTATTGTCATCAAGGGTTACAAATTGGATGTGTCAGTCTTCTTCACTTTATGTTGTTTTGCAATTCCAGACTCATGTTCATCAGATCTTCCCAGACTAATGTCCTGCTCTTAACAGCAAATTGAAAGTTATATATCATTCACATTTCTGTATTTTCCATGGATTAGGATATTTTAGAATCAGTATCATGATAGACATTTATTTTGTGAAATGTTTCTGATTTATTCTGCCTAGTAATATAGTAAACAATTTTGTACTATTTATTTAAAATTAATAGTTCCAATTTATCTCATGTACAATTTAATTCGCATATACATGTACTTTAAATATTACATCACAATTCACAGGAATCCCTTGCTCAAGTGCACAGTGCTATCCTTTTGTACCTCTGATGCTAATTGGTTACCAAATAACTAACACAAGTATGTTGACCAATTCTATTAAGGAATTTTTGGTATGTTTGTAAATTATATTTCCTGACACATGTGTCAAGTACAATATATTTATGTCTACTTTATGTATCTTCCATAATTGTTATATTTTTTTAGACATTATTTAAAAACTATTTAGTGTATATTAAGATAATCAGGTCTGAAACTAATAAATACAATCATGATATGATACCCATATCATGATATCTATATACGGTGCGATAAGTGTCAATGCTATTAGGTTTCTTCTAATATGGAAACAACTCTTATAATTATCCTAATTATTCAACCGGTGCCAATAGCAAATATTTGTGTTTCGTTCTATGAACTAGACTCATTATTAGGATAGTGTATGGATATGTTGTATTACTAAGATCTATAGACCTTGCACGTGTCTACAAAATTTGTTTTTCTGTGGCGTCCTCCAATGCCGCGATCTGTCCGCCTTCTTAGCTGGGACGAGGCCATTAAATAGCTTTGTATGTAGAGCGCAACCGTGAAGACATTTAGTTTCATATATGGGATTCTGGCTGGCTTTCACTGAGATAAATGATGATATTGATGCGAGACAAGGTTTAATCTGCGGTGGTCTATATGAAAATCAATACAACATCACATTGCTTATGTTGGCCCTCCCAAGGCCTTGATGGCTTAAATGTGTTGGATTGCCCACTTCCCTTTAGAAGGATGGATTCTAGCTTACCAAGAATGAAAATATTTCAAAACCTTTAGAATCTTGCACGTGTTTATTTGGCGTGAAAGGCAAACTCTAAATGGTGTTGGTATGGTAACTGTGGTTTGGAAATCTTATGCCTTGGAACACATGTTCAAACAAGAAATCAGACACTTTAAATCAGAGCTGGGTTGAGTTGTTTTAAGTGTCATTTTAGGATAGTTAATATCTTTGATAAAAGATCAGGACAGAATATTTCAATCAATATTTTGGCATATATTATCTAAATACATTTGGTACTTCTAAACGGAAGTGGGCAATCCAACACATTTAAGCCATCAAGGGCATGGGAGGGCCAACATAGGCAACAAATCATGTATGTCAGAAACTTTGCTTGCTCCTGTGGGTAATTCCAAGGCAAACATTGTTTTGTTGTAATCTTACTGTTTAATAGTAAATGTTAGCTTTGCAGCTTACTTATAGCAGCAAATGTAAATATGTTGATCAAGTGTTAATCTAAAATTGAAAGCAAAACTAATGTTGTTATTTTAACCAAACTCAAACCTCAATGCAAAGGAGATTATTGAACCTGTCTAAATATCTGATGATGTTAAATGGGCAATGGATACTTTTATTGACAAATTGGTACTT
The DNA here is from genome assembly GCA_032361325.1 of Lepetodrilus fucensis. Lineage (NCBI taxonomy): Eukaryota > Metazoa > Mollusca > Gastropoda > Lepetellida > Lepetodrilidae > Lepetodrilus > Lepetodrilus fucensis. Next base: position 43,692 of record JAUTBV010146919.1, on the reverse strand, counting down.
TAATTTTCCATTAACCAATGTTTCCAGAAAGCTAAATCCTTGAGAGGTCAACTGTGTACATATGCATTGATAGATGAATATCAGACTCCATTCCTGTTGAGATTAGATTGATACATTGGGTTCATTGTAAGATTGACAAGTACACCAATCATATGACCTGTCATCTGTACCTTAGTACCCTGTACCTCCCAGATGGCATCGGTGTTATCACATCACGCTGATTCATGAAGGCCAGTACCAACTATCGCCTCCACCCATCAGGACATCATGGAATTCATAAATAATGACTGGAACTGAGGGTATCTATGTTGATGGAAGGTGTTGTTGATTAATGACCTGGACTAGCCACTGAGGTGGGGAAGGAAGAGGAGGAGGGAGGAAGGTTTCAAGTGGTTTAGTGGTTTAGCACTCGTACAGGTGGTCTTGAAGTCAGGTGGCAACTTAAATGTTCTGTGAATAGTGCTATTTCGAAGAATATTCATTATGATTTCAGAAGGATACTTTCTCCTTCTCAGTCCTGTATCTACAGGTTCATTGCAATTGGCTTGTTAGTGTACATTTTAGGTTTGATAAGCCATTGAAACTTTGTCTTAGATCATCAGTCATCTGTATGGTCGGATGTAGTCATCTGTATGGTCGGATGTAATGGACAAATGTTTGTAGCTACAATGGTTGTTGCGACTTCTCAGATGTATATTAATTACATTACTTTCCATTTAGATGAACTCCTGCTAACAAATCTGTCTGATTTTTAAGACCATGACAAGCTAATGCCCATGACAGTATCCCAGACTCGTGCAGTGAACACAGGTAGACAGACTTGCAGCTGGAGGTAGACATGCTAGTGTCTCATTGCTAGCCAAGCCTGTATCATTAAGATTTCGAGGTACATTTATCATGTCAATTAACACTGATAAGAGCACTTCCTTGAGGTCATTCTGCAGGGTCATTAGACCTGCTGACATATCTGGATACGAAGGAAGTACAAGCACCACATCCACATCGTCAAGTACAGGAAACACTAACAACTGGTCCATCAGTGCCATTATGTAACATTAATAGTAGTAGTACTGGTAGGTAGCTGTAGGAAGATATCACTAGTACTTGTTAGGACTACTTTCTTTTAATGAAATAATACAATATGACCTGTTTGAATGTTAAAGTGTATTTTAGTCAGGATTATGTATAATCTTTCTTTGTTATCAGATTCATTCTGGTAGATATAGATGAAATATGAAAAGTTGGCTTTATTAATATTTCAAATTGGAAAATTATACAACTATCTTGTTTGTGGAAAATCTATTTTAAGTGCAATTAAGTCAGGATTATGGGATAAATATAGAACACTTTTATTATCAGATTCAATGAGTTGTAAATATAAGCAAATGTTAAAAGAAAAAGTATAACATATAAGCACAGATTAAAAGAAAAACGGTATAAGAACCATTCTGGGAAATGTGTGGAATTTCATTTGTTATTAGAAACAGTACAGATAATGTTTTTTACCATTTAGTTTATAGTTTCGCCTGAGGGGAGTGGGTGAGGTCGTGCCGGTGGGACATATTTCCCACATTGATACCAGGGTGTCAAGTGACTTTCTGCAGTTGTTGTTTTGAAAAGTGGAAAATAAGATCACATCCTAGAGAGGTGGCTTGCAGACATGTTGTGAGGTGATACAAGGTGCATGTCGCGGCCCTCGGTCACAAACTTATCTTAGCTTCAGATCGTTGTAAGTCAGGCACTGGCTTCTGTATTTGTTTTTTCCCCCATACTCCTTGGAGGATGTCGGTTTGTTTGTAGAACGTCTGTGCGTAGTGGGGTCAGTTTCATGAAGAATAACACACACCATGATCCATCATGACTTTCATTAAGAACAACAATGAATTTTCCACTTGAAATGAAACTATGATTTCTGTTTTGTTTTTGGAAATGGGTTCTGGAAATATTTACAGGATTTTGCAATGATATGAATTCCGTGGAATTTGTTGAAACTGGAAGGAAGGCAGTATTGACACTTTGTCACCGGAGTGGATAATTTAAATTGACTTATTAATTTCTATTCTGCAAGTAAAAGTTTTCTTAACTATTTTGAATGCCCCAAATAATGTGGGTAAATGTGATTGTGAGTTAAGGATTTCTTGGAATATATAAGTAGCAGTATACGAATTGTGCAATAAATATTCCTTGATTTTGACACGATAATATTAATAATTGGTTAAACACACATAAAGAATCCCTACATTAGAACCCAAACAGAATATGTGTTGACATGCTCAAGCCACCTGACAACAGAGTTGGTTTTCTGATGTATGGAGTCTCAATTTGAACAGGATGTGTAGTTTATATTACCATTTTCTATTTCTCACCTTCACTATATTCCTAGTGAGGACTTAGTCTTGGGGCCTAGGTGGAGACTTGAATCAGTAATACAATCGACTTATTATGGAAATGCGTGCCACATGTCTAGAGAATATGGTACCACAATTGTGTTGGCTTTTGCTTTAACCCTGTTCATGCTGAATATGACACAGGTACAGCTCTTTATGACATCTCTGGTTGCCTTCATCATGGTAAGGGTTAAATAAGCACTGCTAAAGGTGCAAATAATTTATGTTTGTGCAGTTTCTAACGATTATTGGATTGTTATGTTGAATATGAATATTTGTATATGTTCATTCATATTGAGTCGATGTTTTTGATAGACAATAAGCCATTCATATTTATTGAAATAAAGAACATGCACTTATAAATGTATATAACATGGAGTAGCAGCCTTTATGAATTTGGAACTGAATCCATATTCTATCAAGTAAACACAAATCTACTGTGTGTCAGATTTGATTATGTCCATTCCATACATTAACATCTGATTTGTATATAATCAGTAGTCATCAATCAACTTGCAGGTTGTTAGTTTAGCAGAAACACAGTATTTGGACCCTGACCATCTTTGATACAGGAGACTTGTGTCTAGTCTGTACTTTCCGCTTCTCTTGCTTTGTTGGTGTCCTCAGGAATACTGTCTGATACTCATATTGATGAGTAACCAGGACTACTCATGTGCATACACACCACTGAGAGAGCTGCAGGGAATCCTATATACTGAAATAATGGGGGCCCCGGTCACACTGGATAAAGTCCAGACATTGTTGCACTTGGACAAATTGTATCATGAGGAAATATGCTTTATGATTGTTAGATAATTTGATATGACATATAAATGGTTTGTGTATTGATGTGTTTATCATTTTGAAATGACAGTTTGTGAAATAAATTACAAATTTATTCCCATTTCGTATTTTTTTTCTTGTTTTCTATGCTTTTTTATATTATTTATTTTTGTATGATGATTGAAAATATACATTGCCAATTTCGATAGTTTCTTTTTACATTTTAGAATATTGGCAATGGCCTTCAATCCTTTAAAAATGTGTGATGATATTGTTCAAAGTCGAGTACACGGACAAATTGTTTGAAATAATCAGACAGGTGTGTAATGTCTAGTAGGCCATGCTTCATAAAAATGGCCCAATGAATTAAAATAACTGGACATTTGTTTGGTTGTGACACTCAATTAAAGTCAATTACAATACAGAATTAAAGTATTTAATGGAAACAAACACAAGTAATGCGCAGCAGGGTAGCGAATTATTAAAACTGACTTCAAGATTGATGTTTATGGTTTTCATTTGTCAAAGGCAGTTTGGGGAATAATTATGAATAATAATAAGGATGAAGTAATGTCTTGTTTGTGTAAGGAATAAAAGAGAATGGCAGTTATGTGGCGAGGCCATGGCGCAGGGTAATCCAGCTACTTGATACAGTGTTGCAAGTCACATGCAATGACCAGTGGATGCTGAGAGGAAATCAGCCCATGTAATACTACCCAAGTTAGGTGAATACAGGATAAACAGAGACAAATTTTGACAGCCCTGCATATCTGATTTCTCCACACAAAGAAAAGAGACATGCAACTTGCAGTAGCTCAATAGGACAGTTAAACCCACCTCGTTATACAGCTAGAATTGGGAGGAGTGGCTAACATGCATTTCACATGCAATAGCATCATACTCTATACCATACTGTGTAATAGTGGGGCAGTTTCATATGGATACAAATATATGTATGTGCAAGCTGCATTTGAAATTAGCATGTTTTGAGTTTTAATCCATATTTTGTCTCATACAATGTGTCTCATCTTTGCAATTTTGGAACAATTTCATTTACTAAAACACTACATTTTCCAGGATTGAATAGCATCATATTCTTTATACCATACTGGTTGGCAGTGAGGCACTTTCATATATTATATGGATAAATAGATAAGCTTGCTGTCTTTGAAATTAAGCTGTTTCTTTTAATACATATTAATTTAATATAATGTGTCTATCTTTGCAATTTTGGATTGCTAACTCTGTTACATTTCCCTGAGTAAACCTTCATTTAATATGTGAAAGTATCTAACAGGAGAAATGTAAGCTGTGTATGTTCAAAGGATATTTAATGTTATTTATATTGTTTTGAACTGCAGTAGGTGTGGTGATAACATTTATATATATATATTTGGATGAATGCCTTTACTGTTAGACGGCCCCAATTGAGTAATGTCGAGTGATGTGACCATGATACACTTATTAAGATTCTTTGAACTCCTACACGCACGCATTCACACACACACACACACACACACACACACACACACACACACACACACACACACACACACTCACGCGCACATACATGTTTCAGCTTGTTACATATCTGCGATAAGAAAGATGGAAAGAATTGCAGCAGATATCTAATTGCAGCATAAGAATGAAATCTGGGTTTTAACTTGTAAATTCTTAGCTTCGATTTGTTCGACTTGCTCCAGAAACATTCGAAAAACATTCAAAAATATTCGAAGCCAAGTACATGCATAACATTTGAAAACACGTTTTGACTTTTGCGTCAATGATCCATGTACAAATGATGACGCCTTGAGGTTTGTGTGGTGTAGCACTTGTAGAATGACAACTAGAAGAAGTAAGACCTGCACTATATATAAGGTAACTAAATCTACTTTTCCAAATGTCAACAAGCACAGCACTGCCTTCGTGATTCCAGCATTCATATGTTGTGCGAGAGATAAGGTCAGCTTCATTTGGAATTTAAATTATGGCAACTCTACCTGCTATTAGTAATAATTGCTCTGGATAATACAGCTGTAGTGTTTATTTTAAGATAACGGCAATTACATGCTGGTATTTGGTGTGCAATTTGCATCGTTTGCTGGCAGGTGAATTGTTTCGCTTTGTTTCAAATATGGCGTTATGACAGCTATACCGTATTAGAAATAATGTCAGGCTTATTATTTCCTGGCTAGGCACATGAGTGTATGCTAATTATGGAACGTAACATGAATCATTGAAATAGGAAACAGAAATCTATCATCGTGTATGCGACACTTAAGGAATATTTATTTACTATTGATGGCTTTCTTTAACAGCTGTATTCAAAATTAATTTTATGGCATATGTATCCTGGCAGGACTAATAATGCTTAATGTCCATAATTAGATATAGGTTAAGTCTTTGCATTGTACATAAATTATCACATTTTATTTTCACAAAATTCACAAAATTCATTATTTCTGTCATTGTACCATTTCGATTAAAATAACTGTCTCCTTATGAATGCAGCTAATTCAAGGGTTCACACAGCGGTAGAAACTAACTTTAAAACTTAGTGGCTTGAAGAGTAATACAAATAACAAATGTTATGAATTTATACTAGCCCTTAGGATACCTAAATAGCCCGGGCTAGTGTTGATTTCGATCTCTGCGTTCACAGATGTACCACATCCAATCTCTTAGTTGGTTTGTCTTTATGAACAATTGTTTTGGAAGGGTGTGCCATTAAGAATCATTGGGTGGGACCAGGGCCTTTCATGTTTTCTTGCCCAACACTTTGCCATTTGGCTCGCTCTGCTACCTTGTTTATTTTGCCGTAAAGGCAACCACTTCCAAGAAGAGGACGATTCTAGTGGAAACAAAGCTGCAAGATGGCCGCCATATCTTCTGCCAAACTGTATTGATTCACACTACTGGATATTAATTTGATTTTAAGCATAAGCATTCAGGAGGTCAGGTTTCCTGGGTTCTATAGATATCTGTTGTTTGTCAGAGCTCCAGAAGGCAAACACTTGTCCACTCCACCATAGTTTTCCCAATTGGTGCAGTATTTGCACTATTTGTGATTGCCTGTGTTGTCACACTCTGTATCAGGTGAGCTATCAGAATGTGCTACATATATACTACAAGCCGATTGGACCAGGCATGAACTCATTCACAATGTAGATTTTCCACTCGATCAGAGTTTGACTGAAGTCAACGCTGATGTCAGAAGTCATTAGATTCCTGAGCTTGATTATCTATCAAATCTCGATTGATTTTTGTATGTCGAAAACAAGATGTACAGGCCATTTTAATCTTTCAAACTAAATCGGCTAGAGCAACAATAATCACATGCAAAACCATAATTCAATAAAAGTTATCAGTATGATCAGGAAAACAATAATATTTGAAATATAATGTACTGAAACAAGGTTCTAAAAATAATGTTATTTATTGATTTAATAAATTGTAATTCTAAGAATACTATTTGATAATATAATATAACTTTGTGAAGAAACATGCAATTTAGATTTTGGAATAGAAAGTTATTATTAATAACTGATAATAACTCGACATGTTTATATGCTTTAAGAAATGGTTTAGGGATTCCCCAGTTTTTGTCTAAACCATAAATAAGGCAGGTTATGGAGAGCACAAAACCTCCTGAAGCAGATATCAATGTGTTTACAGCATTATCCTTTCCTTCAGATTAGCATTAATCAAATACAATTAATTTTGAGTCGTTGCATGAATTGGCAAGCGTAAAAGACGCATCAGCAAATGTGATTGTTGGCTAAGATTGATACGTCTTTTATGTTCTCTGTGTTGACAGAATCTGGTTGTAGCTGATGTGTTTCCCCGATTTCGGTTTGGACAGGCAAAACTTGGGACAAATATTGACCTGGTGCTGACTGGTCATATCTCGCTGTCAATTGATATGACCTAAAGGAAATTAGGAGCACCTTGCATTAAACACACGGAATTACAAGTCCGCGATTCGCTGTGATTATTCATGTATGACTCAGCTGGGCTGTCTTTTTGTTGAAATTTTATTGCCAGATTGATAAAAATGGGAGAAACATCTCATATGATGCTGAGAAGGAAATAGGAATTTCTTCATCGTAGGCTTTTGGGAGAAAAGGTGTACTCATGCCACGAATAAGCACCGCGTTTGTCGATATCCATCCATCGCGTTCTTATTGATCTGTAGAAGCATCTCCACCGATGCTTGGAGGGCCCATTCTTTGGATATAGAGCACTCCTTAATGTATTTTGGCTATGATGCCGATTGCCCAAACTGTTATTCCTAATGGAATTGAATTTATGTTGCATCGTTTAATCTTTGGTGTGTCGCTACGACTGTTGTTCCCTGGACAGGCAGCCTTCCTCAAGGAAGAAGCAAACAATGGCTGTAAAATGAGGCTTGTTTGCCAGAGCTTCTAAAGACACACCGTTCAGCATCCATCAATCAAAATTCTGGTGCCAATTTCTACGCTTTATCTGTACAGAAATTTGTTCAATCTGACTGCAAGTTCCACCAGATGGGCAAAGCAAAATTTGATAAAAGGAATTGCACCCAGGAAAGAAATTGCTCTCATTCATATTTTTGTGTTTCATTTTTTTGCAAAAACTGCCAATTTAAGCACATTCCCTCTTAGATATTGCTACTATTTAATATGTTGAAAAGGCGATTGAAGATGAACACAGATAACAATTTTGTCAGGTTCTGATTAATTTTAGATTTATCAATAGTGAAAGACAGTAAAATCATTGCCATTTTGTTTTAACCTTTCTGTAAATCATGTATATTTGTCTTTGGAAACTGTCAGTGTATAGTATTCTATAATGAACAATATAAATTTGATTGATGTACTATAAACCTTTAAGCTTAACTCTATTGTGTATAATTCTTATCTAATTAATCATACTTCTATAATCACAGTGTTGAAGATTACCAATTGTTTTCTCCATATATTTCAATGGTGTTGAATTAATAATCTAGTTTTCATTAATTATTGTGTATGCAAACATATTTCCAACATATTTTATATTTCAGAATTTGTTTAGTGCATTATGCAAACATAATAAAAAGGTAATGTTTATCCAGCTAATTTAGATTATTTATAGTAACATTTACAGAAGAAATTAATGTTGCGTTAGAATTAGCTAAAATGATTGACAAACCTAAACCAAATGTAAAAGAACATTTACCATGGATAGTAAATTTCACATCAAACATTTTGTTTCGTGTTTTAACAAACACGCATAATATGCAATTTTGAATACTTTTTGCAATTTTATTTCCATTTAACAATAGATTACCATTCTGATTAGTATTGATTACGATGATCAAACATTGTATCTGGCTGGTCTTGATTCCTGCCAAGGTGAGGTATTCTGCCATGTTCTGGTATTGATAAACTCAGCTTTGAAGACCTGTGGTGCGTGACATTTCACATGGACTCTGACAGGGCCCCAGTTTGTGCCTCGATATCCAGAGACTTGTCTACAAATTCCCAGATACTCCTTCAATGACACAAATAAAATGTAGGCTTATGATCGTCTTGTTTACTATTGCAGTAATGGAATAAACTCTCCGCCTGCGACATGTCGGTAGTTCCTGGGATTGACTCTGATTATAGATTCCCTAAAGATTAGGTAATGCTGGAAAATCTCTATTAGTATCCAAGATGTGGAATTATATTTGTGATTTTAATGAGTTCTTATGGGCTTTGTGGAATGGGCACCTGACTTATGACAGACCGTGATGTGCGAGGACAGTTTGCCTTCAGTGCCTAGTGAAACTTGAGATGCGTGTCCTAGAAACTCCAGATAATCACGGATAAGGAATTGAGTGTTTTAGCTCCCTGTGTTTGCCTTGGTAAGCCTACCTGCTGGGACAGGGTATGGCTGCAGAATCATGAAACCCCAGAACACAGGGACATTGGTGCCAGCCAGCCCAGGGTAGGGCTGTAGAATAATTACTTATATTGTCAGAACAGAGGGACATTGGTTCCATGCTCATAGAACACAGGGACATTGGTGCCAGCCAGGCCAGGGTAGGGCTGTAGAATCATTACTTATATTCTGTCAGAACACAGGGACATTGGTTCCATACTTGTAGAGGACATTGGTGCCAGCCAGGCCAGGGTAGGGCTATAGAATCATTACTTATATTCTGTCAGAACACAGGGACATTGGTTCCATACTTGTAGAGGACATTGGTTCTATACTCTCAGAACACAGGGACATTGGTGCCAGACAATACAGGATAGGGCTGTAGAATCATTATACTTGTGTATCATTAGTGCGATACTCTCAGAACACAGGTGCCAGGGTAGGGTTGTAGAATCATTACCTATATACTCAGGGACGTTGGTGCCATACTCTTCGACCACAAGGACATTGGTGCCAGCCAGGGTAGGGTTGTAGAATCATACATACGCGGAACACAGGGACAATATAGCATGTTGTATACTTTGTTAGTTGGTGCTGTTATTTAACCTTCTGTCTGGTGGAAGCATCTAGGAATATATTATATAGTGAAATGATTGGGATTAATAAAGCATCTATAGTAGAAATAATATGTGGGTAATTTATGGTAGATTGAGAAGCAGGCAGGTAGCCAATACTTCAGTGGGCCAGTTGTGCTTTGACTCCATTTTACCTATGGGTGAAATATTCCCGCCCGTGACGTAAAACAATAATTCACTCACCATTTTAAAATTGCTTGTCACCATTAACGCATCACCTGATCAAAATGCATTACAGAAAAAAAGCATGAACAATATTTTATCAAATGGAGTCAACTGAATGAGCGATTATGAAAAATACCAAAGACTGTTATTTTTATTTCAATTGATCATGTTGTTTGGGATTAAAGAACAAGACGTCTTATTTTGTTACTCTTTATCATTTTGGAATGGCAATTTTTATGTCTATTTGACAACTGACAACTCAACCAAGACATGAAAAAAGCATCAATATTTCAGTACTCCCCTGTGGCTGAGAATTGAAGATAGAAGTCATGCAGAGAATTGTCATGGTAACATTAGTGTCGATAGTTTTCCAGGGACACGCAGCAGAAAGCAATTGAGATCAGGTGATACAACGCAGGGGATGCAGAGGAGGTGTTTAAATGTTGGCGTTATAATTAAAGTAGTGTATGTTTAAATATAATGCTGGATCTATGTATTTTTATGAGAAATGTAGAATGAGGACATTCTATTCTACAAATTGAAGCAGAAAGTGTTCATTAGTTATTATTTCATTACCAAATGTGGTCTGTATACATTTTTAAATGAATAAACAAATTAGAATAAAGATAAAACTATAAGTCTAGAAAAGACTGTTGTAGGCAAACACAAATTTATTATTTTCATACATGATAGCTATAACATGAGATGTCTGCATTGGATAGACTGATTCCGAGTGTTATGGCTCACCGTTCTAGACATTTGTGAAGGTTCTGCACTGTTTCTGCCTCTGTAACCTGTAGTGTTAGGGTATACGTGTGTCACATCAGCCGGCCATAATGTCCTTTGTCTACACCCAGCCTGTCTGTTCAAGTCATCAGTGGAGCTGACAGAGTTAACAGCTGGGGCCACTGCAGGACCTTGTAGATAGATCTCTTACCTTGGGTCTCCAAGGAGGTGGTGGCACACAGGCTAGGACTTAATTAACAGAAATACATATGTCTACGTCTCTTCCAGTGTTAGCAATGTATGTACCTATATGTAGCAGGGTGCATTAACACAACATCCCCACGTTGGGCGCCATTGAAACGGGATCATGCCGATCACCCTGGGATTCGAACCCAAGTTGCTGGATTGTGAGTCCAATGCTCTACGGAATGAGCCAAAGGGGTAACCCTTCTGGCCGAGACCAGTAGGAGCATCTTATATCACACCCGGCTACATATACATCCCGAAGACATTCAGTAACCTATTTCATATTTATATTTACTTGCACTTTAGGCGTATCAAGTTATTGCTTTCATATGAACGTGTCACATGTGAAACTACCAGCTCAACTTCAAGTTGAGGAATTAGGTGGATTAACATCAGAATGTTACTAACTTGATAATTGGAAACATACCTTTCATGACAGGTTAATATTCTTGCGAGTTCCAGATACTGTACAAGTTCAAATTCTTAGTCAAGGAATGAACCTGTCTTCTAGTTATTTGTAGTAGACATTAATTAAGCTTAATGACATTATTTCTTGCAATGCCATCTCAAAGTGCCATGTCATTGGTAATAGCGACTTGTCAAAGTGCAAGGTATTTCTCAGTGCTTATTACAAACATAACTAAGTTAAATCCTAGTTTACTTTAAACGTATTAGAGGCATTCCCCTGGTTGTGGGACTATTGGGTTGCAGTCTCTGCCTAGAACAGGTGTAGGTGGAGCTTGTCCTGTGGAATGTCCAGAAGCCCTCATTAGTCTGTGTATCAGCACAGAGGCAGCTGGTAAGCAACACACCGCAGAAATGTGATAAACCCGATAAATGTGCATGTACACATACATGCATACATGCACCTGTTCAAGGAATTAATTTTGTTTTCAAGTCTACCATTTTATCAATGTTTCTTCACGCTTCAAGTTTAGACTTTCCATTTTCCGCCCTGATAATGCACGTCTACGTGCATGCATGTTCACACACATGTGCAAGCACCTGCTTGCAGAATTAGTTTGTTTGTCAGGTTTGTGTTGCGCACAATGGCTTGTAGAATGGCATTACTTTGACATGTACAAATGCTGGGGCATTCTCCTTCATTGACATGATAAGGTAGATTGGTGAGAGATGTGATAGTGAAGTGATGGAGCGGGTCCCTTCCTGAGCGGTGTGTAGTGGATCCTGTGTGTTGAAGTAGACGTGTGGGATCAGGAAGTTAGAGAATAGGTGTAGTTCTTTGTGTGTATCTGGCCTGTATCCTGTCTCATAGGTTACAGGAAACACTTTCACTCACATGTTGACAGAGAAACTTGATAACTAAAACTTGATCAAGGAAGTTAATTTTCGGTAATATGTTGATGACATTTTTAATGCGTAGAATATTATGACATTATGATCAAATTTATCCTTAATTGTTAAGTATAATATTCAACAATGCCCATCCCATGAAACAATTAACCTGTAACTTGTTTATTTTGATTCATCAGTTGTCACCTGTATGTTTTTGTTTGTGTCAATTAGATATCTGTATCCTGTATTTTTCTGTATTCAAAACATAAACAGTGTGTTTAAAACTTGTTGCCATAACCTAACAAATATGTTAACAAAGGTGTTCCTATGATTAGTTTTACACAAAAATATGTCCGGAAAAGTGTCAAGCATTGTTTCAATTGTTCCAGCACTCCGTCCCATACCTGTCCCAAATATGCAGGTACCAACTCTATAGACATCCATGACCAGGGCCCTGGTTCTGCCACTCACCAGCCCTAGTCCTATGCAAGTAATGTCACCTGTTAGCTATTGTATGGTTGCTCTATCATCGAGTAAAGTACAGTAGTTAATAGTTGCAGCCGTAGGTAAAACAGCAGCAATGTAGTGACAAGTCCATGTGTGCTCTGCCCAGCTGCTCAAAGCTATCATGACCTTATCTCGCACAATCATTGATGCTCTTTCAATGTCATGAAATGCTTTCCAATTCTGATTTACAGGGGTTGTTTTACAATACAGTATTAAATGCTATTGCGTTTTGAAGGCAGTTGTACATTGGTTGGAAGCTATAGGCATATCCACCTGTAGCCAGCATACCATGGAGTGCATATATAACCTACACATCCTTTGTGCAGTCAATGTATCCATGAAGTGCATATATAACCTAACAAACTTTGCGCAGTCAATGCATGTTGCAATCATCAGGACCAGACATACTGTTCTTTTTACCTAATTTTTGACACAATCAGGTGAACACTCTATTACATCTGTTTCAGTAATGTAAGGTTCATATGGCAATGTCATTTATCCTACGAGGTACATGTCATTATCTGTATAAAGACAGGACATGTCTAACCTGTGTAGCATAACAAGGAAGAGTATTTTATGGTATCTGTAGTGTGTGAAATGTGAATCATAGATAGATAAATGCTGGCTTCATTTTCACAAGTTACATTTATTCTAGGTGTAAGTGGGCAAATTGTAATACATTTAGTAAAAAGGTCCACCTAAAATAAATTGTAATGCAAATAGTTCCACCTAGGCAATTATAGTTTCACCTAGAATAAATTGTATACAATAGTTTCACCTAGAATAAATTATATACAATAGTTTCACCTAGAGAAAATTGTAAGACAATAGTTTTATTTTCACAAGTTACATTTATTCTAGGTGGACAAATTGTAATACATTTAGTAAAAATGTCCACCTAGAATAAATTGTTTCATCTAGAATAAATTGTATTACAATAGTTTCACCTAGAATAAATTGTAATACAATAGTTTCTGCCTTGTGTTATTTTTTTAACTGACAATTTTTATGAAACCCAAATATATGCCACATTTACCTTCATGACAATTTATGTAAGTTAAGCATGATAAGGTGACCCAGAACAAGTTGTTAATGTAAGATTTCCATTAAAAAATATATAAATATAGTCTACACACATTAATACTGTGGGCGTGAGAGGGCGATACAGAGGACTTCCTGTCTGTACCTGCGGCTTATCTCTGGTGTTTCCTGTACACCTATCTCTGCTAGCCCAGAGTCTCTGCAGGATGTGATAAACTGAGGGATACTGCGGCCCAAACCACCTCGCTAGCCTGACCGAGCTGTCGGTTACAGATAGGTACAGCTTCACTAATGGTCCTCCGCTGATTTATTGTCACTGCAGTAAGGTGTGGTGGAACCGAATGTCGGTGTCTTTGGTGAACTTCCAAACAATTATGATGAATGTATGGAAATATGTTTGTCACTACTCATGTTATAATAAATATGATTTCTGCTTTCCTGTGTATTCATAGTATTATATGGTATCAATGTATATTCATATCAATCATTCAATGTTTTAAAGATTTATGGTTAACTATCATACCCACTATCATTTGAACCCACTAATAGTTCAAAGTCGTTAATTATTTGCACCCTAATAACTTATTTTCTACTCCCAAAATATCAATATGCTCAGTTTTGTCAATTGCAATTTTCAAATTATTTTGATTCAATCTATCGCTTCTATTCTGACATTTGCATTGATGTAATGTGTGCTGTGTTCACGTAATTCATTAACAACTTTAATTTGGTTGTCCCTTAAAATATAAAAACCAATACTATAATGTTTAATGTAAAATATTTTCCCTCCGACAATTGGAATGGGTATGAGTGAAATATACCTGCAGCAACGTAAAGCATTAATTAAATATACATAAATAAAAAAATAAAAAATTATCCTATTTGAATTAATAGGAACATTCTGGTAGGTAGCATACTTGTTAGAAATACTATATCTACAACAGCCTGGTTTGGAACAAATAATCTGACAAGCACTCGTATCGATAAGTTACTTATGATGTAAACTCATTATGAAAGACATTAGTAGATTGGCAATGCTCATACTATAAGTGCATTTCGGTCCGAAAGTCAACATACATTACAGGACGTTGATGCAACTGTATAAAAATGGCTGCTCGGTCCCCTCCCATTGTGCAGACTGGCATTCCAGCAGAGACAAAAGTGCATTGACAAGGTACCTCGAACGTTAATCAGTATTCATCAATATTTTGCCAGCAGCCTGGGCCAGAGTTTGGCTGAGCGCTGGTGGTGTCTTAGCTTTCATCTGAAGGTTGATGTCTTAATTTGCACTGCTGCAAGGCCTGGCTCAGTCCCGCTGTATTTGTCTACCTTTAGTGCACAGGATAAAGGTGAAGCCGGTCTCTGTGGACCTCGGCCTAGCAATAGTGCCACAATCCAATTTAGGAACCATTTGTCCACTAAGTATAGGCAGGTCTCCTTGGGGACTGACCGAAACCGGCATAAACGGTGAAACCATTGCCATGGAAACATGAGGGGATGGATCGGTCTCCATAAACATGATGAATGCTTGCATGTATTAACAGGTAGGAGTGGAGCTTGGGCAATAAGGATGTCCTGAGTGATGATTGGTCAGCTTGCAATGAGTGTCATCAGTACTGGTGCCATTTAAAATAATTCATCGGTTCCACTGTTATATAGCTGCAAATGAATGAAAGCAAATAATGAATGTTATCTATAAATTCAAATATTACTTCTTTGATTCCAATTTGTAATATCACTGATATCTTATTGATTAAATTTCAAATACCTGTCATACAAGTTAGATTTTAATATTTTTTTTAAAGTACATCAAAGTCTGATTACATCAAATATTGATAATCAGGAATACCTACAAGCTATACAGAGGGTGATCGGAGGTAGACTAGTGATCAGAGGTAGGCAAGGCATCCTGTAGGCATTTGATCACCTGACAGCAAGTAATTGTTTCTTTACAGTGAAAGCCAAACTGATGTAGAGGTCCCTCGTGGTCTACAGACTAAATCGCCTGTAATAGAATATCCCGATGGGGAATTCAGCTTTGATGTTGGCAGAACACGACACAATTTTTATTTCTAACGGAACATGAATATGCATATACATGACAAATTTATTCATGAACTCCTGGCTAATTTCTGGGTTGGGGCAATTTTGCCTGACAGCATATCATCTGTCTTGTAAAGCAGAGCACCATCAAATGAGGGTATGGCACTACTGCTGGCTATGTTATACCTTGCTCATGAAAAATACGCTATGCGTATAGAATAATTGGGATCACTGTAGCCGACTCTGTGCACTTATTCTCATATCCATACATCAAATACTATATTTCTCCTACTGGCTGGCACTGAATCCAGGAACGGTTGTAATATGTTTTGCAATAAATCAAATTGACACCGAACTGGGATTGGAATGTAGAATTTTGCTGTGACCTTGACTGTCAGAAATAAAGGCAAACTAGATCTATATTTAGCATTGTTGCAGTCACAGCTTATATGGAACAAAATCATGTGAAGTGTAAGTGAATATAGTGAAAGCTGTGACTGTTCATGATATGAAACTCACTAGAGTGCATGACAGTTCATAAGGTGAAACTCACTAGAGTGCATGACAGTTCATAAGGTGAAACTCACTAGAGTGCATGACAGTTGGGTTTGACAGGTATATACTAACAAAGAATGGGGGTGCAACAACACAAGACATTCTATCGTGAAGACTGATAAGCCTGAATATATGTAAACATATTGAAGGTGGGACATCCATAAATGTTGAGGATGTGTGGAACTAAGAATATAATATTTAAATGGAGAGGTTTTAGCAGTGGGGCATTTACATGAAGTCTGTTTAAATTTTAAAACATTTTTTTTTCCCTTTATGAATTAATTCCTGTATGAAACGAAATCCTGTTTTTGTATAATGCATTTTACTTTGATTAATAATTATTAGGTTCAAATGTTAGGCTTATTTACAGTTTAATGTTTTTATCAAACAGGGCAGGGTCAATGAAATGCTTGATGTTTTGTACCTAGGTCTTGTTGCTAGGTGCCATGTTCCCCCAGCAGGTAGAGCAATGTAGGTCAAGCTAGCGCCAGTGGTTGGCTGGTGTTGTGGACTCTGGCTCACCTCTGGAGGCACCTCCCAGGTAAATTGTTGATGTAGGTCAGCCCAGTCACCAACAACATCATCTGTTCCTCTGCCAGGCCCCCTGTTTCCATGCAGGT
This sequence comes from Lepetodrilus fucensis, assembly GCA_032361325.1. Taxonomy (NCBI): domain Eukaryota; kingdom Metazoa; phylum Mollusca; class Gastropoda; order Lepetellida; family Lepetodrilidae; genus Lepetodrilus; species Lepetodrilus fucensis. The sequence continues at coordinate 26,805 of JAUTBV010146919.1, read as the reverse complement.
ATCCTACATAGAATGTTGCTAATGTCGCAGCCAGAGAATGCTGGGTTTTTACCTACAGTGACCCATTTTCGATATTTGTGCATTGTCAATTGATATTTGGTCAGTCGTTTTTGGTATCTTTTTGATTTCTACTGATATTCCAACCAACCATAAGACCAATTTTATTTTTTTCTAAATTATTATACTAATTAATATAAATTATTTTCCAAAATTGCATTGGTCCATACAAAACATAATTGAAAAGTAGCATTGATGATTAATAATAATTGGAAATATTAGTGTAAATAGTTATTAAACCTCTAATGTGGATAGTTTTCTAAAGTGGCCATTGAGAATGCCAGCTTTAAAAAAGGAGACAATTAGCTTCTAAAAAGGTGATAGTTCTTTAAATAAGTCATGGTGCACTCACCATTGCTTGACAATAAAAGATTATGCCACATTTGTAAAGCTGGTCCTACTCTATATTCTCTATCCTCCATCACCCATGCTACATGGCATTTGTCTCTCCATATGCTGGTGACTTATTTCAACGAAGGTTATATGTTATCATTTACATTTACAGTAGCACTTCTTCCAAATTTGTGGTTCAAACAGGTAGCTTTCCCTTTGTTCCTGCAGACCCCACCCTGCACCATCCGCACCATGGTGTCCTGCCTCATGGCATCAAACAGGTAAACTATTCCTGGTGCCGAGCCCGTCCCCCCCCCACGATATCCCGCTCCCCCTACCCCCCTCCAGAGGAGGACTCCAGCTTGGCTTGGCCCCGTGTAACTCTATCTGTGTGGCCAGGCACAAGGTGTTCCCACACTCTCTCAATCTGTCCTCCTGGAACCAGCTACTTTAATTGCCCATGTCAAATGTGGTGTGCTTCTGTAGACCTGCCTGCAGGCTCCCAGACAGAGGTAGACAGAGCTAGGACAGAGGTACAGTCATCAGACAGAGGCGCTATGAAGAAAGGTAGGTCACACACCTGTGCGTGGTAGACATTGGAATCTTAGCTATTTCCTTCTTCTGTTGTTCGTGTTTTCAAGCTTTCTCGAGGAGATTGTCATGAATCAGATGCTTCTACTGTGTCTTGATATGTCTGAATGAAAATACACCTGCATGCCCTCCTTTGGTGCCAGGATTTTCTGTATCCGGCTAATATCATGGCTGGAAGACAGAGACATAGAAATACAATCTTTGTTGATGTCTTGGCAAGGTGTACAACCTGGTCATTGTTTTTTTGGCATGATGTACATAGTCTGGCATGACTCAGGAGTCTGTGCAGCAATTTGCATTCATCACTGCTATCATGCACGTGGGTTAAGTTTAGATGTATTCTACTGTAAGGTGCTTGTTGATTTAAATTAAAGTGCGTCTCCATATACACAGACACAAGTCTGTGACTGAATACATCCTGTGGGTATGTCATGTTTGAGGTAGGATTGATTATATCGATTCCATTAATTTCTTCAAGAAAGTGATTATTCAGTCAGTGTCTGGCAATAGGTTTAGCAGTGGCACTATTGACCTGTGCTCATTGAGGGCTGCTGTTATACAACTCAGGTAACGAGTTCTGCATCTGGACCAGGAGATAAGGTAGACCGGAGGACCAGGGAGTCTTCTTAGATCTTCAGGATAACTTCCACCTTATGCAATCAAGGTAATCTCTCTAAGCAAGGAACCGGGGTCGGGCAGTGTCTGGTGGGACCTGTAACAATGAGAGTTTGGTTACATTTGCCAAATTGTAATGGCAGAATTAGTTCCAAGTGATTTAAGTGTGACAGAATAATAAATTAACATTGTCAATGTATTTTATGAAGAAAGTACCTTTTCCTGAATACTCATTGAAGAAAATGTCAAATAAACTGTTTTTTTTTTTTAATTGGCTGAAGGTAGGCTATTTTTCTTGATTTTTAAGATTTGAAACATAATTGAATAGAAGGCTGATGTATGATTATTGTAAAGCTATTGATAAATAGTAAATCACCCTCGACCCCTTTCCACACATACACATGCACATACACACCTTTCTACTCCCCCTAACCAGGATTGGAATATTTTCTATAGAAGGTGTGGGATTGATCAGGATTTGGTGACTATCATCTATGTATTCATGGTCACGGGATACCAGACTTGTAAATTCTTCTTAGTACCATATCTCAAGGACTGGGCACTGGTTTACAATCAGACTTTCTTGGCATGGTTGGCTGGATTGATCTTGCGAGGAACTAAGCCTAATATTGGAGGTGGTGAACGCACCAGAATATCTGTTTGTTATTGGAGGAGAGCTTTGCTGGGATGTACTTGTATGCATTGATCAGCTTGTGATTTACTTGATGGGAAGTTTCTTCAAGGGACTGAGCTTCTCTTTGATAAAATCAGGTCACAGGATGTCCTAAATTATGTTTCATGTTCACTAATCATCTATTATTTGTCCATAGCGTGATCAATGGAACTTTCGTATCGGTTGATTTTTCATGACAGTGTTGATTTTCATCTAGTTCATCAATCAAGTGGTAGATGACCACGTGCCTTGGTGGTCTTTTTTTCTGCTATGATACATCCACCAGTTTTAGTCATAGGTCTTCTAACAGGGCAGGTTCCCGCAGCGACGTTAAACTCTATATTCACTCACTCACTCTAACAGTGCAGGTATTGGTTCCCAGGAGCAGTACTGGACAATATGGTGGTCTTTTATTCTGCTATGACATCCACCAGTTTTAGTCATAGGTCTTCTAACAGTGCAGGTATTGGTTCCCAGAAGCGGAGCTGGACATATTGTCGGCACAAGGTGGAACGCATCCACCTTGACTAAAGTGTTGACAGCCTGTCTGTCTCCTAGCCATTACTGAGATGTAAATGGCCCAGCTAATGAATTGCCTCAGTCACCTAGTGTGGTCACATGTGGGAGTGCTTGAGGAGTAATTTATGTACACCCTTGCTTCCAGGGTATGCAGGGATGGCTGTTTTCTGAGAAAGCTTTCACCTTCTCCCTGATGGATTAATCGTAATCGCTGCTCTATAGGGCATTTTCAGTTTCCTCCATCAAGGAAAAGGTTAAAAGGTGTTAAAATTGGAATATTTTTTAATAGGTTGCTATAATTACTTCCTGCCTATTGCCACGCTATTACTGTTATGCTTCTGGGTGTCAACTTTTCATTACAGCTTTTGTTGTCCTTTTGATGACCTTTAATAATTTAATTATTTTCAAAAGGGGTTACCTTTCTTTCTTTTACATGACATGTTTCATACCAAAGGTGCAAGAGTGCAATAAAAGGGAAAGTAAATGTCACTGTTAAAGGAAATATTGAGATTTTTCTATTTTTTAACAGATTTGTATATCATTTTAAGAAAAAACAAATCAGTTACTAGATCACAATGTATTTTTAATTTGTAGGCCCAATATATGACAAATATAGTAAATATATTAACATTTGTTTCTTGCATGTACACAATTATTTACTCGTTTCACTTTTCTTTTAGTTAATACTGATGTGCTATGACTAGTGTTTTGAAAGTTTTCCCTTTGGATCACATCCATCTGATCATCTAATGACATCACCCATTATAGAAAAAGAATTCCTGTAAATGCACATTGTTTTGTACATTGAAAATCTCTTTCCCAGAATGTGTTGCTTGGCGCTAATGGTTTTAAACAAACAATTCATTATTCATCTACAAGACAGTAAGATGATTTGCAGTAGCATTGCACTGGAAGCCTTACGATTCCCCAGGTGTGCCAGCCTGTTGGTCTGCGGTATTTCCATTGCTTGTGTAACAGGTAGCAGAAACTCAGTAGTTAACCTGGAACTCTAGGGCCAGCCCGGGGGGGGGGGGGGGGGGGGGGGGGGGGTGGGGGGGGGAGGGTAGGGGGGGGGATGCCTGTGTGTGTGTGGTGTGTGTGTGTGGAGGGCCATGGTTCTTTGAGGAGCGCGGGGACACGCTAACATCACAAGACCTATGATCTGTGTGTGTGTATATCTACCTTATGTTCATCCACTTCACCAGTAATGGGCCTACGATTCCTGGGAAAGTGTCCTCTGGGTGTGCAACATTAAGTTTTCATGATATGGTGTGCACTTTATGGCTGGCTGACTACTTCTCAAAAAACAGGTGTAGAAGCAGACATTTCTCAGCTCGTTTCCCGACGCTTTCATCCTATCGTAAGCAAGAATTGTCTTCGTCTTAATTTGTCTTTGAAAATAGCTGAAGAAGACTTTTTTTCTTCTTTCTTCGGGATCATGTCTGCACCAATGTAAGGACATGTGTTTGGTTTATTGCTCGGTTTCGTTGCCAGGTTCCCGAGTTCAGCTTCTATTTGTCATCCTGTTCTGAGTGACACGCAAAAACATTACTTGCTTTCCTTCACTTTGTGCACAGCTCATATTTCCAACCAGTTTTGACTTCATCACTTTCACCTCTCGCTGCAAGTTTCATGGGGATGTTCAAGTAGCAGCTCTGGGGACACATTACAGATATGAAGCAGATAGGAAGATTTACAAAGCTACAAACCCTTCAACGCTTCTTTCCCTCGTTACTATAGAACACCGAGTGGTTGAAAGAAAATACATGTTCTCATGTTCGTATTCTCAGGTCTTTGTTCATGGAGGACAAGTGAAGAGACAAATAGTGAAATATATATAACTTGTACATATTCCATATTGACCAAAGTAATCTTATTTGAAGTTTTTTTCATTATAATTAATTGTGTCTCTAGGAAAAATAAGAATGAATCTCTGTCACCAATTAATGATCTTCTAGCTTAATTAATCATAATCACTGATGTCTATGATCTCAGGTTACTTTTAGTAGTTGGATAATAAATGTGAATCACACTATTAAAATTGGGAATGACTGATTCTTCATGAAGGCCTTTGACTGCTTGTGAAGTAATTTTTTCTTCTCCTTTTAATAGTATGATAGGTGCAGCATTTGAAATACTTTTGCATTGGAATCTTCAGTACAACAGGTTATTACTTCTTTGTCCCATCTCGTGTGCTGTGCTGTAGACATGTTCCAACTACTTTTCCACATTTTACAATGAACATAGGTAAATAATGGGAAGACTACACACGATCAGCAATTGATCAAAGAGGTTCTTGGAATGTTACATGGCTTTTGTTGTCGACCATTCCTTTCTCAGGCTGCTACTGGTTTGTTACCTGACACCGATGTATGGAGCAGAGGCAAGTCTTACGTAACAGCCATCAACATGCTGCTCCTGGAGACCCAGGGCTGGGTCTTTGTCTCCTTGGTGCTGACACCAGAGTCCTTCAGCACCCTCCCATCAGCACCAGAGTTGCGGAATGCTGCCGAGACAGGTGGCCCTTCACAAATAATCATAAGCAGTGAGCAGTCTGTGGGACCAGAGTCTAGGAATTCCGTAGAGACAGGTGGCCCTTCACAAATAATCATAAGCAGTGAGCAGTCTGTGGGACCAGAGTCTAGGAATTTCGTAGAGACAGGTGGCCCTTCACAAATAATCATAACTAGTAAGCAGTCTTTGGTTGCGAGTCTGACCCTGGAGACTGTTTCAGCTGGGGTTCCATCGAATGATGTTAGCGCTATGAGTCATATCTAGCTACATGTAATGAATGATATACAGCAAGTTTCGAATTGTGTAGCACTGTGATCATTTTGTGTAATAGGACCAAGGTCTCTGGCAGACATGAAAAATGTTTCGGATTATTTGAAATGAAAGGAAAAGATGTGAAAGTAGTTTTTTTTCACAGGTACTTTATATTTTGCCTGCATGAGCCCATTTCCTTTCAAGTCTGTATTTGTGAATTCAGAAACCTTACATTCAGTTCAATTCTATGTTAATAAACACTGCATCACACCCAGTTGACCGATTTGCTGCAAGTTTATCCAGCTAAGAATATGATTGCTGGGTGTTTGGTAATATGGTCATAAACCTTACTCACAGCTGCACCTTCTTTGTGAAACACCCCGGTGCCTGAGCCAGTGATCATGGAGCGATGATGATGTAAGAATGGAAAGTTCTGAGCGTGGCCCCTGAGGAGCTGGGCTGAAGGACTCGGGACCCCTGCCGACTCCCCTGTGATAGTCACACCAACAGTAACTCTTTGTTGGGCAACTGATGTATTGCCCAAGTACTGTTTGTTGATACGTACCCCATAATGAGCACCTTGCACCAGAGTGTGAACTGAGCCCAAAAGTGGCTAAGATTTCACATGTTATTTGCATATAAACACCCTCTGGAGATGAAATGGGAGGTTCCAATAATGATTGTTTTCCTTTTGTGAAACTGAAGTAGTATTTGTTGACTCTGGGTTAATTCCTGACTACTGTAATCAAGTCTGCGAGAGAAACTTATTAACGGCATGTAAATAATACTCAAATTTCAAAATGAACTATTTGAACTAAAGGGTACCAAAGATGACTATAAATATATATTAATATTACTTGAAACATCTGGAGAATTATACGACAAATTATGTTGAAGTACAGGTGTTGCCTTATGTCTAGCTGGAAGACCTTGAATGTCTCAATTTTGAGTGGTACCTGCCATTTGGCCATCATCTTCAATTCAAAAGTTATTTGCATTTACATAATAGTTGGTATTATTAAATTATGGTCAAGTGACCGGAATAACTGAAGTCATTGTGTTGCCAGTCCTTCTCACAGATGGCCAATCCTTCCATAATTTCAGGCCTGGTTGTAACACAGTACCAACTGTGAATCACCAATGCCCATTAACATTGCTAATTAAGTGCCTGAGCATTGCAATTGCCATTGTATAATAGTGTAGTTTTTCCCTCAACCATTGATAGGCATTTAGTCTGTCACTTATTTTTTAGTGATTGAAAAGGGAATGCATACATTATCATTTCAGTATATGTTTGTCTCAATATTTAGTTTTATCCACTTTATGTATTGACCATTTTTAGGTTCATAATTGCAATACAATATTCCAGAGATTGCAATATACTTGGGTATAGGTTCATATTTGCAATACAAAATTACAGAGATTGGAATATATTTGGGTATAGGTTCATATATGCAATACAAAATTCCAGAGATTGGAATGTATTTGGTTATAGGTTCATATTTGCAATACAAAATTCCAGAGATTGGAATGTATTTGGTTATAGGTTCATATTTGCAATACAAAATTCCAGAGATTGCAATATATTTGGTTATAGGTTCATATTTGCAATACAAAATTTCAGAGAAATTTTGCAATTGGTGCAAATTGTAGAGACTGTACTGAAGGAACATACTATTACCCTAACTACTGGTAATTAATTCCTGTATAATTGGTAACCATGACCACAGGTTCTATAATCATTAGCTAATTTTGATCACATCAGTACATGATGATAACTAGATAAATACCCATCACTTACAACATTTTATCTCCGAGACACGAGATGAGATTATGTAAAATGGTAGTTTGTTTAGAGTTGTATTCCAAAACTTCCAAGAATGAATAGCAAAGATAAGGAATTTGAGGCATTTAATGAATGTTATCATTTACTATATCAGTAATGGTGGCCAAATATTAATCCAGTAGAGTAGAATATTTATCAGGGAACAATTATTACCAATGAATTTGCTTCTGTCCATTTTAAAATATAGTATATTTTCAATATTTTTTAACATTGGTCTCAAGTTGATCTAGGTTTAAATGTCATCATGCAAACAACATGATTTGTCAGTTGGTATTTAAATCAATTTTTAAAAAAGGTTTTCAGGTGCCCCTGTAATCATATTCACAATAGACTTGTCACATCGTAGACACGCGGATATCTTTTTACACAAAAATAGGAACCACTGACTCATTGCTAATTATGATTTTCCAACACTGTTTCACACAATCAGAGAAAAAGTAGCATATTATCAAGTTTCATACACATCCTGCTGTTTTCAGGTAAGGTCTAAATGCCAAACTCATGTCGCTTGACTGGATGACATTTCCAATGTATGGATTAATTTTCCACCAATTTTGCAAGCAGCGACTCTGACAATTAGCACGGCTTTGTGTGTGACGATAACTCTCCTGCCTTAAAGTTCAATAATTATCTTCATTACCTTGTGTTGTGGCGATGATTCATACTCAAACTAGTGCCGCATGGATGCCACAAAGGTACATCTCGATAGGACAGACAGCAAAACCATTTGAGTGAATTTTACTTCACAAATTATATTGATAATAAGTGTTCAGATTACTATTCTACTCTACAGAAATGTTTAATGCTATGCTCAACTTATCAACATACTAGTTAACATAACTAATATGACCTTTAAAAAAGGGAAAACTTGTCGACACCTAATGTGGAAGCTAAAAGGGAATACTAATGTAACTGACTGGACTAATTTCATAGTTGGGGGAAAAAACAGCTATTAGCATGATTATTCTAAGCTAGACGATCTTGATTCATTTTATAGCAAAGAAATGTTGTATTCTACTCAACCTTTGATTGGGGCAAAACAATAAGAATATATTGCATTGGGATCTCTCAAAGAGCTTAGTGTTTCAGTATCAGTCATCTTGATCAGGATTACTCAATTGCGAAGAGACTTTGATTTTATTTCAGACTTTAAAGCTCTGTAAATTTCTACGTCTGTAGTCCAAGCCACAAGTACACACAATATTGAAGTAACCTCAACTTCATCTTCTGTCTGATACTCTAGGTGGCAATATTGCAGGAACTCGTGGAAGTGGTCTTTGTTACCACGACAACTCTGGGAGTGAATTTCACGATGGTCTCTTAAAATCCTGCCCACTTTCATTACCTGCTCCGCTCTGAACACAATGCATCTGATGTGGAAGGTGTGGAAAATTAAGCTGATCAGAGCTTAGCGGCAACATATATCCCTTGCAGGCAAACCTGAAAGGCAACCATCTTCTCGCTACCAAATGGATTTGACAAATTCTCTACCTTGGTGTCTCTTGAAGCAAATACATCTAATTGGGAGTTGAGGGTCCAGATAGGTCATTGGCTGGGATCAAACTTGTCCTGTGCTTGTCAATCTTTGTGTTATAAGATATAAAATATGTGAACTCGAGCCATAGAACATACTTTGGAGAGAACAGATTACTTACCTCCAATTGCCTTAACATTTGAATATTAAATGGAAAGTTGGTAATGTTTTGAAAATGTAAAATTATGTATACATTAAATATAAGGAAAGGCTCCTGGTTCAAAATATCAAGAAAATCAGAAAGTGATAATTTAGCTATTATCTACATTATTCATGTTTTATTTCTTTCAAACAACATTGTGCAACTATTACATTATTCAAAATAATGTGCACAATAAGATAATGTACAGAACAGCTGTATGAAAAAATCTTCTTGTTTTTGACATCATTGGCATTGGAAAGCACTGGGACATAAATTTTGACACTGATCACAGATACATGGATTAACTCTTATCAATGCATGGATCATTGACTTGTGCTAGCAAATTGGTGTGGCCTAAATTCCAAAATACCACAGCATGTGAATGAATTCAATTGAGCAAATATATCAATAAAAAAACATTAAATAATTACGCTTTGCTATTTATTTGCTATAGAGCTATTAATAAAGGCGAATGTTTTCACTGTTTCAGTCTACTGCGGAGTGGCACATGTCCTACTAATGATGAGATTTCTTATCAGATGGCGGCCATTGCCTATGGTGTTTTTCTCGACATTAAAATCTCTGTTGTGAGCAAGCATGGTCTAACACCCCCTGTTTGCTAAAGCATGGCACACGACACCTTTGTAAGCCAGTGATTTGCCACACGGCTTCTAGCTTCTTGACAAATCTTCCATTGACGTTGCATTGAAGACCTTTGTGCAGTGACAGGCACGGTGGCCATAATCACGGGGTGAGATGCAGATGTGATTGTCACTAGCTGTCCCCTAAGGACCCCGATCTGTACCTGAGGCTGTAGCTGACAGTGGGAAGCCCTACATTCAGAACTAGCCAGGTGGTAAATTAACCCAAACTCCGCTATTTAGTTGTACAATGCGCCCAAAGGTGTTGGTGAGGCGCGTGGCCAAGATTACCTGTAAACGGTAGACTTGTGTTCATTACGGCCCTCGCGTGGAAGTGACGTGCTGTTAGAATTATCTGTTTTAGGCAGGGTCCTTATGGGGACTTGAGGAGTAATAGGATTATTAGCATTGTTATATCGGGTGACAGTCAGAAGCGATGCCCTAATGATGAAGTGCCCATCACCTCAAGATGCGTATACTTCCTAATTGGATAGACAGCAAATTGGACGATTGTAAAATTTCTGATTGGTGTAACATAATGAGAGGGTTTTTGTCCTTCAATTCAGCAGCAACCCTTTGACATTTTAGCAACAATATTTGCACATATGAATCCACCTGTCACAGGTTTGCTGATGTTGTTTTAGGGAGAGACTGTCACGAGCTGGCCGAGGTCCACAGTGACAATGGTAAGCGGATCAGATGTCAATTCCTCTAATCTACCTTGAGTAGCACATGTGTCAGTCTTGACTCACGGCAAGGTGTGGGTTTCACAACAAATACATCGCTTTGAAAATGAGGCAATGTCACACCTGGTTGAGGACGAGGGGAGAATTGGGCGTCTTTCGTTTGATCGCGATCTGGCATCGTATTTCATTACTCAAGAGATGATCTCCGTTGGAGCAATATGGCCTTCTCCAAAATAATTAGGATCTCTCAAGGTGGATTAGGCTAATCATATTCAGAATAGAATAAGCACAATTCTATATTGTGATCATGGACATTCTTTAATCCCTTACACGGTTATAATTAATTAAGAAAAAATAGTTGCTCTGTTATTGAATAGGCTATGTGTATCCGTAATTTCACAGAACAAGACTTTAAATCTCATTTGCAAGTGATATATATTATTAGGGCATTCATAGAGAACAAATTTGAAACATGTTTCATATGTGGAATAGACTGTTGGAAACATAACTTATAGATTTTCAACACAATCTAATGAAAAGCAGCAAATCCAAGCAGTGTACTATTTAGGGAACTTCCATTTTCACTCTTGACAAACTGTATAAATATTATTGTGATTATGACGTATACACTTCCTAACCCTTCACTTAGTTGTAAATAGTATCTACAATATTTGTCAAATTAGTCTGATAACTTGAAAGGATTGTCTTCAATTCTAGTAAACATGAATATCTGCTATGCCCAAGGTGTTCAAGAACAATCAAAGATGCCACATATATATCACAAGCATTTTCAACATGAAGATGCACTGCCTTCAAAGCAAATTGCTGCCATGTTCCCTAGGCTAGTTGCAATCACTGTCCCAATTTGTGTCAACTTGACCAAAGACGATAAACATAGATTGTATATTTACTTTGAAGTTGCATCGGCAAAAATGTCTGGTTGCCTGTCTACCTGTTTAGAAGCTGTGTGTCTGAGCTAAGTCACAGGAGACGCCTGAAGATAATGTCTGTGAACAGGCTTCTCCCCGACAGCACCCAATTATGATCCTAGTCCGCCCTGCAATCCACAATTTGTGATCACCTGGACAACGTTTGCAGCTAATGACTACAAGGACTGACAGGATAAGTCAAATCCTTTGTTTAATGGGGTTTATTCCCGAGCCTGCACATCTCCAAGATAGATGACACTGTTCTTGTGTTTCGCGGTAATTGTCGATGATTCAAGGATTTGGACAAATCTTTTGTTTTCTTGTGTTTACTGAGACAGATTATGACTAGGATATGAAACATTAACAGTTAAATCCACTCTGACTCTGAATTATTCAAGGTTTAGCTCTTGTACCTTCCATTATGCATAATGAGAAATAATGATGTCATGAATAAATGTTACAGACTCGCAATTATATTCATTTGCGACATGGTCGTCTGTGCATCAGCTAAAATTTAATACCTTTATCTGTATTTAGACATTGTTCAGAAAATGTCTTGCATATTGGTATTGTACAATTATTTGCATGTTCCTGAAGTAACCTGTCATTGATGCCAGTTCCGGTTCTTCCAACGATGCTGACAGTTTGGGTGAAGAACATTATGATCATGACATATCACCTGCATACAGGTCCGGAATAATTGAAGAAAATGTCGCGGTGACAAAATCTTCAGGGAATTATCCATTGAAGAAAATTAATTGATGAGCAGGGTCATTCTTTGCACTGTCGTCGTCCCTCGGTTGTTTAGATGCTGGTGAGAAAGGAAAAATCAACAACAAAGGAACTATTATCACCTTACTAGCTGTCGCAGGAGATGGCTTTAATTTAATTATATATGAGGGTTTATTTGTAGCAATAGGCTTCTTGATAGAAGCAAAAGGCCACCTTTTCATTCTGTGAAATGCTAAATTTAGTAATTAATAGGATCTGTAATTATAATTTGAACAAGAATCAACAATGGTACCATAAATCATGGACCATGTATTGACATATGTTGATGTAATGACATATGTTGAATATGTCACTGTATGACAAATATTTTACCATTAAAAAATATTTTTATAAATTGCAATTACTCTAAATAATTAAATTTACTAGAAATAATCCAAATGTCTTCCTAAGGTTTCCAAGAAACCTTACTATAAATTGTATTTTCAGGTCATGACATTTTCACAAATATCTTTAAAATATTTTCTGTAATTTATTCACATGCAGTACGACTTATTTATTTAAATCTGAATATTTATTAATACCACTTAATTTACAGTTAAGATATTAAATGACAATCAGTTAAGAAGCGGTATGATTAAAGGACATGAAAGAAATGTTATGCTGGACACTGACAGAAGTTGATGTATGCAGATAAAGAAAACCTAATGACTAATCCTAAATATAACTGTTGTGGAGGTTCTCCTGGAAGCTCTGAGTCTCTTTGATGCCAAGGTTTGCAGAGTGACCGATCTGGACCAGGACTGCCCAGCCAGTAATTAATCCAGAGGCCGGAGAGGTGGACCCGGCATTCTGTCCCCAACGGGTCAACACCTGTCCAGTTTTAAACAACCATTTGTCCACTTTTGTACCACCCGCTTTGTGCGTCCCCTTATTTCAGCCTACCCTCATCTCACCCTTCTTCTGTTCCAGGAAGCAGGTAGAAATGTGCTTTGGGGGTAATTTTAATAAAAGGCTTAAATATATTGATTAATGTATAGCTTTAACTTGGTAGTGTGTACAAATGTAGGAGTATCACCTGTAGTTACATTTATTCAATTTTTGATATTTTAGATAAATTTAGACATATAATCCTTAGTATCTGAACGCATTTGCTGATTTACAATGACTAACAATCAGCTCATTAGTAAACAATGTCACCGCCTTCAGTCCAAATTAGCTTTGTCAAAAATGGTACCACCATGTTCTGACACTTCAAGAACTTTATCGTACTGCCTTTATTCTCATATAACCATCTGATCTTGAACCAAATTAGATACATGAATGAAAATTATTTTTGTCTAATTTCATTAATGCCATCTTTAAAGATAATCCATGTTAGTGGGTAGCCGTGATAGCCGTGACAGGCAACTCTTTGAGCTGTTACCCGCATCAAGGGGAACACCTCTTGTCTTTGCTATCCGGTTGGCACCTCAAGTGCTCCCACCTCTGACCACTGGCTGTGGTAGGTTTGATTAACGCCACACGTCTTAACTTGTCTCCACCCGTGTGATAACACCTGTATGACATGTCAGGCTTGAGCACTGTCTGGTCTGGCATTTAAATATACTAATTATACCGAAGATTCATCACCATTATTCATCCAATTGACCTCCGACATACCCTGTCCACTCAGCTGACCTGCTCTGTCCTATGTCTGTACCTGAAGAGGTTCCTGGTTGCCCTGTCCTGCCTGCCTCACCTTCTGAAGAGGGTCTCTGTGATCAGGAAAGCTGTAAACTCCAATGCTTTAAACAATCCTTGTCATGCCCAATTGAGCAGACTGAAAGGAAGACATGCTCATCACAGGTCTGACTTGGCCTTTGACTTACCTATTGTTCAGCCATCATGGTCACACTTGGCCACCTTCTGTGCTTGTCTTAGTTGTGATCAAGATAGAGACCATCTTGAGCAATTTGTCCTATTCATGGAGCCTAGGAAGGTATGGGAGGTGACACCTTGTTTGTGTTCCTGATGCTCACCATTGGTGTAGGATGGTGATACCATTTGTTAAAATACTGGTCTTGTCAGGATCAAATTATGTTCTTTGAACTAATGACAAATTGGGAGATAGGGACATTTGCCATCTTCAAGTAAATGTTTCCAACCTGTTATCTCCAAATAACTTCTTATTGAGGACAGGATTGTTAAACCCCAAATCACTATGAATATGAACATGTGACTATGTTATTTGATTGCAGTAAAATATACATAGTTTACTATTCGATCATGTTGCAACTATTAGATTTTTAAAGAAATATTGCGGTATATTTGTGAAAATATTCCACCCACTACAACAAACTGACTCATCGTGCTTACCTATTCTCTCTAGGTGTGACCTCAAAGGTCACATGAGACCTCGCTATGCAGTCTGATTGATGCCGGCCAGTGTTGGCACGAAATGTAAATACTGGCACGACATTAATGGTGTTATACCTCTAAGCCTGGCCATCAGGCACTCTCGTGTGAGCTTGTTCTGAATTTCATCTTTGGAAATTGCAATATTCCCAAACTGCAAGTGTCCATATCGAGTTGCTACTTGCGTGTCATCTAGTATTTTGGCATGTGTTATGGATGGTGTCGGCAATTGTGAAATCATTTTAAACATTAAAATTTCCTCATGTTATTATGAGCACAAGTGCTTTCATTCTGGAAGTTTATCGCTTGAAAGTATGATGGTCCTTGCACGTTATTACCGTGACAATCAGCGGCGACACCGTGACAATCAGCAGCAACAGCAAAAGATTTGATCAAAATTTGTCATTATGAATTTTGCTTTTGGTGTGCAAGCATGTAGATAGATGATAAGGTTCTATCTCGGAACATGACAAATTTGTCTCTGGTGTGCAAGGAGTTTTAAGACTTTTAAATGTATACAAGCGCTTTCATTCTGCAAGTTTAGTTTGAAAGTATAAGGCATTTATGTGTCCTAGTATGTGCATTCCTGTATACAGGACACACCCACTAATTGAGTAGTAGGTGATTTGGTTGCTGACCTTCCTGAACAATCGTTGACCACTCCAAGGAGTGTGAGTGCACTTCCAGCCGACTGCTAACTTGGTGATAGATACAAGTTTGATGTGCATCAGTATGAATTTGCCTTGACAACATATGAATTGCAGTTGGCCATAGCCACCAGTGTAATGGCAATTTGCTGTTAGAGGCATTATCTCTTGAGAGCC
Source organism: Lepetodrilus fucensis (assembly GCA_032361325.1). Lineage (NCBI taxonomy): Eukaryota > Metazoa > Mollusca > Gastropoda > Lepetellida > Lepetodrilidae > Lepetodrilus > Lepetodrilus fucensis. The sequence continues at coordinate 11,523 of JAUTBV010146919.1, read as the reverse complement.
TGGAGGGCTGTATTGATATGAAGCGTCCTTTCGGGATTTCCTTTCTTTGGCGGGACCAACTTTACCTGGGATGAGAAATATTTATTTTGGATGAAGTTAGACTTTTTTACTTGAAAATGATATTTTACGTTTGGGCCCCAGGTGCATGAATTTATGGTAAAATACAGTGGGACAAAACTACACATAAATTCAATATCACGCAAGCAATTATTGATGGACCTCCATTTCTGGTACTGGTATTCCCTAGACAAATTTGGTCGGTGCAGTTTTCAATTATATGCATTGAGTGATTTCTCTTCATCTTTGTTGTTGCAGTTGTTTTTGAGAGGTCTTGTCCAAATGAAGGTTGGCAAGAATGTGTTTTTGGAATTGCCAGTGAATAAGAAGACTGCACTATGCTCTGAGAATAATTACTAATTAGACATTGCCACTAATGACCTGCCACTAATTAGAAACATAGTCACTGTGAGTAATTATTCCGACGCTGTAGTACCAGAAATTAAAATTGTATTCTCTCCTCAAACATTCCTCAAATATTCCTGGAAATATGTGTTTCTAATTCTATTGTATTAACTTATCCACATTGCTCAAACATTCCTGGAAATATGTCTTTCTAATTCTATCGTATTAAGTCGTATGACCTTCTCAAAATACCTCATTGAGTCATCCTTATGAATTGAACTTTGTACAATTGAAATTATACATAATTACCTCGAAAGTAGCCAAATATTTTCACCTCAAAAGTATCTGAAAACACTGCCAAAGTCTAGTTATTTAGGTCAATGTGTAGATGATTGCTAAAGGGCTTTTCAGATGGGTGAAAGATTCGCGTTGTGATGTAGAACAATAATTCACTCACTCAGAAATCACTGGCCATAGTTTTAAGACTTGGATATAGAGAGTAGTAAGATTTTAATGACGGCTTCAGACAGTGGACAGATGTAATGGTAACTATTAGTATAATACAGCAACAACACAGACTCAGTCATCAAAGACTCCACAAATCTGATTACACATCAATCTGAATATTCAACTTTATGTCTGTACAACAAAGAGAGGTAACCATTTGCAGCGATACACCTAGACCAGGTGTCCAGAAATTTAATTTTGCGATCTGTGTTTTGTCAATTAAACAAATGAATGATGGTGATGTCAGACAAGCCGCGGGCCTTCTGTCCTGGGTATTTAAGAGTCCGGGCAGTTCATAGCGATGTGGTCCTGGTGGAATACAATTATATGATGGTTTGTGTTTCTATTCCATGTCTAGTCACCATCGTTTATGAACGTGTATGAAATACAGAGGCTGCACCACACTGTGGCCATTTGTCAATATGATTCATAGTAATTATAATATTAAAACTATTCTACCATAAATTATTATCATCAATGTTAAGTACACTGTATGTCATTTACCTTGTCCCCGTTTGCAGATTCTGCTTGGTTTTCATTCGTGAGTCAGGTCTGTCTCGGAGAATGATCGCATCCATGAATCTCATATTGGAGTATCATTGGCGTCGGTATCTTATTAAGTATTGGGTTATATAGGTCAAGGGTTAAGCTTACAGTTGTCAGTGTGACGGAGCTTCTAATTACAATATCGCCAAAACAGTTTTGCCAAATTCTCTTCATGGTTTATATGTATCAGACTTAAATAGTATTTATTTGGTTATACAAGCTAAGAATTTGTTTTTCTTTCAAATTAATCTAAGCTGATACAAATATGGATGTTTTATTTTTTTAAATCCATATTTTATCATGCATATTGGCCTTTTGTAATGTGCTACTTATCATGTCAAATATGCTAAAGGATATTTTGCAAAATATATGCTTGACTTGGAAGATGAATATGGAAAAATTAATTTATGGTTGTTATTTTTTACTGTGTGACAACCTTCAATGGTCATAGCTTCATACCAAATATTTAATAGTATCCCAAATTGATTACGTTCTTTTCATGTTATTATTGTTAATCATCTGTAGAAATATTGAGGTATTTATTGAATTTTATTGGTAAAGTATTATTTAACAATTCAATCAGCATATTAACATTTTCATTTCAATTATAGCAAAATAATTTTCTAATTTCGTTTTACGAGTACTACTGTCCTATAAATTTATATTGTCGTTTAATTGTACATTTAGAGATGCACTATCTGTGGTCATCCTTCAATGGTTACGTTGATGGATGGCCAGCAGCCATTTCTTAAGTGACCAGCGGCCAGTTTTAAATCTTCATTAAGTGTCATTGTGCCTGGTTCAGAGGCACTGGGAGAAATATTGGGCTCAGGTGAAGTGAGCCACCCTATTTCACGTGGTTCCATTAATCTTGTTACGCCAGCGTCAACTGACAGTGCTTATTTGTACAGGCCTGGAGCCGGTAGTAAACAGTAGCAGATGATTGGTGAACCCTAGGGGGTAGTACCCCTTTCTTGGAAGGAGGGATGTGCGTCTTCAGGGTGCGGAATGTTCCATTTAGATGTGGCGGATAATCTGGATAATTTCTTGAGTTAATTGGTTACCTGTGCTGAGTGCATTCGTGACTAAAAATAAAATTTTAAACTTTCCGGAATACGTAATGAAATGAATAAAATATTTTCAGTGTTCTACACTGGGATAACACTTCAGTATCTTTCTTATTTTTCTTTCTGTGAAATTGTACACTTAATGTTACTTTCTGTGGTTTATTATTAGATATGAAATGGAATGGGAGTAATGTAATGCTGGTAGTTACATTAACAACATGTGTGCAATATCGATTGGCAAGTCAGTTCAGAAAGTTTCAGGAGAGAATGTATTGACTGATTGTTGTCTTGATTGGAGCCATCCTATCAGGAATAAGGTGATTCCGAGTCCTGGCGCTCTCATTGATTTCTCCGCAGTTCCTGATATACGTGAACAGTTGGACCCGTTACGTGAGATACCGTTCCGATATATAAATAATTTTTTGGTTTGATGATACTTGATATGATTTACATATCATGTCTGGCCCGAGTTTTCGACTCCTAATTGAAGAAGGGGACTATTGATTTTTTCATTACCAAGAGTGTTCTTTGGTCTCTTAATAAAACATCATTGTTACGATTTAATTTCTCTCTTCGGTGCCGAACACTTTGGAGGTAGAAGCATTTATCTCGTCAAGATGTTTTGGATCGATAGTAATGCGACCAGGGTACACAAATATTGAAAATATCAAATTATTTACTAAAATCAAATTAATTCCACATGAAGCACTTATTGATCCCCGAGACCAATGAACTAATAAACAATGAGCCTTTGATTATTCACTAGCAATATTTCGTTCCGGTCCCGATGTTACGATTCGCCTTCATTTGGCTAAATCTGTTTGATTCACGGCCAGACCTGGCAATTTAGTAAGAACACGAGGAATTCTGTTCTGATAGGGCAGTCAAGCATGGCCGGCAGAGTCTCAATCACATCTTGCTTATTGTGCTAATCGGAGATGGCTAAGCACGATAGTACTAATAGAAATTGCATATTAAAAAAAGGTTGAGTGATATGTTTGTCAATGAAGGTGATTGTCAATGTGTAATCCCTATTAAGACTACTCTTGTCGGCTCCAACGTGGAAAGCATTTCCTGTCTCAATGGATGAACTCGGCGAGTTTTAAGGCTGTGAAATATGCTATTGTTTGCGAAGAGCGGCCAATTCAATGGCTCATTATGAAGGATTCATTCGAACCAATTCACGGCGATCAAAATCAAGTGAAATTGTGTTACAGTCGCAAATTTGATACCTTTAATATTTTTCCATTTTCTACGTGACTGCTTTCATCTTTCTTGAGGAAAACATCAAATAGTCTGGCTTGAATGTTTCTTTTGTTACCGCTTGCAGGATTTTATTGCTGGGATGTAAATGTTTTTGGACTTTGCATCCAGGAATAAAAGGATGACTGCAGGAGCATCTTGTCATGACTAACTGCCTACAAACTCGCTTGAATGGTCGGATCTTAATCACAGGCGCAATGAAGAATCAATTCTTTAACTTGTTACCGTTCTACTTGCCAAACAGCAAATAAAGACCATTTCACTACAGGCAACATTAATGCTTTTGACAGTGATGAAAGATGTTATACAATGAATGTGTAAAATACTTTCTATATTTCACTTTTGTAAGATTGTTCTTTTAGAAAATGTCGAAGGCACTAGATTTAATGTTGAAGACACTAGATATGTAGAAGACACTAACTAGATATGTAGAAGACACTAGATATGTAGAAGACACTATATATGTAGAAGACACTAACTAGATATGTAGAATACACTAACTATATGTAGAACACACTAACTAGATATGTAGAAGACACTAACTAGATATGTAGAAGACACTAGATATGTAGAAAACACTTTTCTAGATATGTAGAAGACACTTAACTAGATATGTAGAAGACACTAGATATGTAGAAGACACTAACTAGATATGTAGAAGACACTAGATATGTAGAAGACACTAGATAAGTAGAAGACACTAGATAAGTAGGCCCGTGTTCTAATGTTTAATATTTTCATTGATGGCTTTACTGTCCCCCCAACTCTTTCTGCAACCTATCTACTATATTTATATGATCAATAATCGCCAAGTCATTATCACTAATTCTTTGTAATAGATTCATTTGATGCCAATCCTGTCCAATCGTCTGCTGTTATGCACAACTAAGAGAATGTTCTTTTTTATATGTGTCATATTTGCACTGTAGATATGAATGTGTGCAATTTGAATATTAATATACTCCCCCTACTGTAAGTTGTTCAGATGAACATTTTATAACTCGAAAATATTATTGATAACAATCAGTTTATTCTATAAAAGTATTACAGTTATTCAATTATTATAATTAGATGAATATTATAAATCATAATGATAGTCTTGTATTGTATTTCATTTGTTAAATGATGTTACAAATCCGTGAGTATTGATTTTCGAGTGTGGATTCAACGTTCATGTCATAGGACCCTCACTGTGCCCCGCCCCTCTCTCAGGTAACCAAAGTACATCCTTATGACAGCTTCCAATTTATCTGGCATCTGGGCAGTCCAGGCTTTGTTCTCAAATAAAATTGATCACACCTTAATTGCTATGTTTAATATCATTGATCTAGCCGAGATACAAGTTATGCTAAGATCATGTGTGAGAGAGAAATTTGTTCTGCTTGCTGTAGCAAACTGTTTGAAAGCCGAGGGCCAAACGAGAACAGGGCAAGTGCCGTTTACACCTTAATCATTGTTTTAAGTTCAATTGATCCTCCCATGTTGAGAATTTGATGTTTTTGTGTTGGGCCCGTCACAAGATTATAGGTGCTGTCATGTGTTTCTTTTTCCACACATGAGTCTTGCGATCAATTCCGCCTCTTAATAGGGTTGGACGAGTGAGGGGGGAAAGATCGAACACAATGACGGAGAAAGAACAAAGAAGGGAGCTGTGAAAGATGTAGATTTATCATCCTTCATTTCTAATTAATCTTGACTCGGCCCTTCTTATTTAATCTCTCTGCTTGTTTATCTTTGTGTAGTACTGGAAACTATATTGCAGGAGCTTCATCGATTTCATGAAATGGAAACTGATTTTTTTTTTGGTAATGTTTTTTAATCAGTTAACTGTAGCAGTAAATTATTTTCATCAATTTCAACAATATCATTGATTTTTTTAATAAAAATTGTCATTTGTACGAAGGAGATTCACTATTTGTTTTGGGAAAAGATATTCAACTAACAATTAATTTTTTGTAAATAGTTTAATACATTTTTTGGGGCGGGAGTAAATATTCTAGACTTCAGTACACAATTTAATTTGATTAAAATTTACATGAAATATTTACAATGTGAAAACGATTGCGCTCTTGGATGTGCACCTTGGCACTATGCACTGACTCACGGAGCTACAGCTCTCTATAAACTAATACCGAGATGACAAATTGTCCGCGGTATGGGCAGGTCAAGTGTAGGGAGGTCACCGGAGTGGTTTAACAATAGGTGTAAGTAACTAAGCAGGCGTAAGTGTAAGTATGTGGCTGGACACTGGCCGGAAACACATGGTAAGTGGGGCCGTGGTGCTAGGGGGGTGGTACCGTGGTGCCAGGAGGGTGGAGTGTCTAGGTGACACCTACTGGGCAGGGAAGCCTAATTAATTATTATTATTATTTTTTTTTTTATTCATTTCCATAAGACATGTTACAATGTAAACATAATAAAAAAAAATTTGATGGACATACATATATCAATATGGTGAACACAATAACGTCGTAGCTAATAGGGCTATTAATTAAATAAATAAATATGAATTAAACTTTTATTTATTTATTTATTTATTCATTCATTAATTATAACTATTTATATTTATTTTTATTATCATAACTTTGTTATTATTATTATTATTATTATTATTATTATTATTAATATTATTATTAATATTTTCAAAACAAAAATGACTTCATGTGTGCAAAATATATAGCTACAATTTCTTCTTATTTCTTAATGTTTTTAATTAATTTATTAATTTTCTTGACCAACATCTCCAAATTAATAAATTGTTTTCCCTTTATAAGAACATTAAATTGAAGCTACTGGCATTATAATGATGACCTGATTTTCAAAATATTGCAAAACTACTAGATGTGTTTACATGCAGCAATGTCCAATAACACTGATAACTGGCCTAGATTGAGCATAGCCGTTTCATGAAACACCTGCACTGTATGTGAGTTAAGGTGTGCCAACCATCACAACTCTTATCACCCTCTATATCGGTACTGCCAGCCAACACTTCATAGTCATAACAAACTTCCTTCAAATGATAACACAAGGATCAAAATGAATTTTTATTCAGGTTGAATGTATACCCACATAAACTTGGCCATTCGCTTGAAATTCATCGATTTCGAGCTTGTTTCTTTATGGAGATTTCGAGCTTGTGGTAAGATTGGTTTTGTTTCTTTGTGGATACTGAGATTGAGATTGAGTTCCTCCTCCCTCCCCCCCCCCTCCCCCGTGGGTCAAGTGAACACCTGGGTGCTATCCAGCCTAGGCAAGGTGAGCAGTCGTGGCATTGCTGCCTTCTTATCTCAGCCCCAGACCCAGCCATATTTTCCATTTCCTGTTCCAGTGAGAAGTCGCAGTGCCATGCTATCGTGAAACACCAGTAGCGTGGCACCTGTGGACTAGGCGCTCTCACATGATATCACCATGTCTACAGTAGCCGGTGGCAACATCTTAAAGCTGGTGTAGCCTAGGCCAGCCAGGTGGTGTGTACATGTCAGCACTTTCATCATCCTGGACTTGTACATATATCTGGGATTAGTTTTTTTGATATAATTTCTGTTTAGTTAATATTAACGGAAAGCTGAATTGTAATTTTGTAATTCCATGTTTAACAGTGTATCAGCTTTCTCCTTCTGGACTTATACATATATCTGGGATTAGTTTTTGTTTATATAATTTCTGTTTAGTTAATATTAATGGAAAGCTGAATTGTAATTTTGTAATTCCATGTTTAAAGGTGTATCAGCTTTCTCCTTCTGGACTTATACATATATCTGGAATTAGTTTTTTTTAAATATAATTTCTGTTTAGTTAATATTAACGGAAAACTGAATTGAAATTTTGAAATTCCATATTTAAAGGTGTGTATGTCAGCTCTCTCCTTCTGGACTTCCACACATATCTGGGAATATCTTTTACAACATTTCTGTTTAAGTCATATTAATAAAAATTATAATTTTCTAATTCAATGTTTAACCCTCTCCATGCTGAAGGCAACTTAACATGCTCTAAGGATATGTGCCTGCCTAATCCATATGTCAGCACTTTCCTCCTTTTCGACTTTCATATATACAGTATCTGGAAATATTTTTTTAATGTAATTTCTGTTTAGGTAATATTAATGACAAACTGAATTGTAATTTTGTAATTCTGTGTTTAAAGTTGTAATAGATTTCCTAATATTTAATGACATTTTCTAAATTACATGTCAACTAATCTGAATTGCAATCCCAATGCCAGCGCCGATGATATTTCCTCTGGCTCAATTATTAATGTCAACACGTCGTGATGGCGATCAATACCTGCAGCCAATCACAGGTGCGAGTGGTGAGGCGATACCTGCATGATGCTGTGATAGGCAATCTTAGCCAGGCAGCACAAGCCAGTAATCACGGTGAGCTAACCGCAGTCGTTGCGGTATTGATGGCAAGAGTCGGCCAATCACAGGTAGGAGATACCTTCACACACGGGAATTGACAATCCATATCTCCGTTGTGATCAACGAGCAAACTTCCTAATGGGAAATAAATGATCTTAAGTGGATAAAAAAAATGGTTATAGTCCCGAATGGATGTTGGATATCTAATTGTGTTTGTTTAATGAACTACCTGCCCGTGTCAGTGTATTTGACTTGTTAATGAGAGTCAATATGTGGACTTTATTGTGGTGTGAATGTGGTGTTTGTCAGTTAACCTGTCGACTGCAATGGGTAAAAGATAGCATAATTACTGGAATTAATCAAATTTAGAAGTGAAAAGTTAAGATCTTGACTTTTACTTGAAAACAAATACATTTGGAAGTATGATGAAATATTTGTATGAAAGGTAAACATAATTACTAGAATTATTCACATTTAGAAGTGACAAGTTGAGGTCTTCACTTTTACTTAAAACGATATAATGGAAGTATGCTCAAATATGAATCGTATGAATGGTAAGTACTATGGTCTATGAGGATTGGTATATGGTGTTCTGGTATACATGCTGGTGTTAGATTGTCATCACTTATTATAAAGTGGTCTGAGATCAGTCCTCCAGAGATCATCGTAGTTTGCTGCACTCTATGGCACTAGCAGAATCAATGTATTGCTTGGTCTCTATCTCATGCCTACATCTCAAATCGGCAAACTTTTGTTTCCCTATTGACAATTCAAAGGATCAAACAGTACACAACCTTACAGAACTCTGTCCTCTATCCCCGCCCAAACATCCCCTCTATCCCCGCCCTCAAACATCCCTAACTAACCCATCATTGCTGGCCCAGATAGATCGAACCAGAGAATCAAATTATACCAAGAAAGGTAGCCATTATTGGTTTTATTTGATGTGATTGAGTTAAGTCAACTGATTGTTTTTGTTAATAGGACGTCGTTGGAGTACAAGTTTACTGTGGATGTAAAAATTATCATTCAGCTTTGATTATGTTGGCACAGAGGCACTTAACGGAATTGCATCAGGTGTGTTCCCAGGGTGGCATGTCGTCTTCTGTAGAGATGTGTGTTCATTGGCTAGTTCTCACAGTGTGTGTGATCCTTGATGTTGTATGATTAGTATCAATAAATATCAATAAATCTACACAGATATTTAACATTGTACAATTAAGTTGAGGGTTACTTGTTGATACTTTTAGACATTTAGGAAACATAGTAAAAGGAACATACTTGAATTCTAGTTATTGTTGTATAATTCTACAGCATTGCCGATTGATTCTGCTTCTAGGTCATAGAAGTGTCACTGTAGATGTATTCAGGTCAGCCAAATGTGGCATATATCTTGGTATCCATGGGAACCCGTGTATTACAGTAAATCTTATTTTAAAGTTATGTTATCACGAGTTCTATTGTCAATAGAAATCATTGCAGGCAGCTTTTAAAGAGGGAGAACAAGACACGAGACAAACAATTTTAGCCGTACAGAATTAATGATACATTATATGATGTCCACCTGTGTGGCACCAACTCTGGTATTGGGTACTACTTCTTTGTGTTTTCTTTTAACTCTCTCCATGCTGGAGGCAACTGGAGATGCCATAAAGAGCAGTGCCTAATCCTGAAAGGAGAGGGTTAAATAGGCTGGCAAGTATTTATTTGTCTGAAGAGTAACACGAGTTGATGTGAATAAATAGGAATACACAGTAGGTTAAATGTTGGTGAATTCATATATTCTTTCAACAGAACAATCAGTTTTTGTTAGGGATAGATGGACTTTATGTGGGTTTTTATTTTTTCAAAGTTACTTGGCCATCATCAGATTCTGTAAGTGTAAAAAGATTGCAGACAGGTATATTTTCTGTCATATTTAGACATGTAGTTTGTCAAACTTTGTAGAGGAATCGAAACAGTCCGTGAGGTTATTTTCTATGATCATTTCCCTGTCTAAAACTCTGCAGAATGAATCATCAGAAAAATGACAAATTGCACTTTCTGTGGATGCAAGAAAAGAAAAAATAATAATAATAAAAAGAAACACTATTTATTCTTGAAGATTAATGTTTATGAAACTTGGTGTATTGGCCTGGCCATAACACAACTGAGTCAACAGAAAGACCAGGATATCACCCAGATCTCGGCTATTAATATCCTTACTGTCATACGCATGTTTATGGGATATGTTTTGATGGAGAAGTGGCATTTAATTAAGTAGTTATCTGAAACAAGTCTGAACACTCAAGTACCTGAGTCCACTTGGGCCAGTGCTTCGTGCTTTTATATCGTGTGTTGCTGTGCGATATGATCGTACCGATGCTTTAGTTGAATACTCTTCGAGTTCACAGGAAATAAATATAGGTTATCTTATATGTAGTATTTTTGTGTTTAGGTATTGGCAAGACAACTATTTAACGAGAAAATAATTAATGTATGCATATTAGTTAGGTATATAGCTTAAATAAATTATTTGAATTTTCATTCACCTAGTATCTCAAAATCTATGTTGTATGAGTTTTCATTATGACCTAGAAAGGTAGGGTATAATACAATAATTAATTGTATAAAGTAATATTTTAATGCTATCGAACATAATTATTCAATAAATAATAATGTAAACATCAGTTTATTATTTAGCAACACATCAAAATTAATGTTGTACGTATTATTTTTTACAGTTTGAAAGCACCAAAAAAATATAATTTGTATAAATGATCTTGCACCATGCATAAACTTCCTGTTCCTTTTCAGTAACTGTTAAACATTCACAAACATATTTCTTTCCAAAATTGAGGATTAAATATGAACTTTTTAAGCCGATGAGATGTAGTGCTTTATGTATTCTGATGGGGAACACCTGTTTTAGGCTAGCTGGTATTACTTGACATATAATATAGATGTGCTTAGTTGAATCTGTCAATCATAAGTTGTAAACAAATCATTATTTGCATTTGGATATCCTTCACAATCTATATTTAGTGCAATATATGAGGAATTCAAGAATGAACATTTATCAATTTACAAAGAGAAAGCACTGAAAATGAGCCGTAGAACAAGGGCATTACCACCAAAAATTAATGTCTTGAACATGTTAGTGGTTGGCTGAGAATTCTTCAGCACTCCGCATCACTCCAGCTGGCATTGCTATCTGGCCTGGTAGACAGGGATATTTATGTGTGTTGGTGTGACTGTCAAAGTTATCAGTGGTTGAGGACATTCCGAGGTGCGCAGTACCGGCACAAGGTGAGCCAAGGCGTCTGCCAGTCTGAGATAACAGAAGACAGAAACCTGAACTGGCCTGAAACCAGGGACCATGAAGCAAGGAGG
>JAUTBV010146918.1:77186-109379 GCA_032361325.1 Lepetodrilus fucensis | reverse complement strand
TATATATAGAGAGAGAGAGAGAGAGAGAGAGAGAGAGGGGAAGGAAGGAGAGGAGAGAGAGGAGAGAGAAGAGAGAGAGAGAAGAGAAGAGAGAGAGAGAAGAGAGAGAGGGGGAGAGAGAGAGAGGGGAGACTAAAGTTAACCCTACATCTCCACAGATGGCAAGTCAACACATAGATCTTTCCTTGGTCTGTGCAAGTAAGGAATCTCCACAAGACAGGCACAGATAACTTTCAAATGATGTACGCATGTTTAAAAAAAAAGAAGAGAATTAAGATCACAGAAGAGATTAGGATTGAAATGTGAATCTCTGAGATGTTGCAGTTAATATTGTTGTTGATAATGTTGCTGATGTATCAAAATAGAAATGAATTATTACATGACATTTAAACAGCAACTTAAAATATATTTAATAAAAGTTAGGTGCATTCAATTGTACATGAATTTTACCACACTCTCTTCATGTGGTTTCTAAAGCACTGATGAAAAATGACGATTATTTCCCCATATGTATCCCATTATGAACAATGGTAAATACAGCATTGTATACCAATACCAGCATTTTCTACAGTCTCAGCTTAAGGGGGAACAACTCCACTGGAAGCCTGCACAACTCAGCAAAGTTTGTGGCGCATGCATCATTTGCCGTTGGGCGGCTTGCCGGTCAAAAGTTAACTCTAGCGTGACCTTTGAGTCATTACTTGTATTTTGCCCATCACTGTTGATATTCAAACTGTTTGATGTGTTTTAACTTTAGCAGAAGATGAAACAGAAAGCTAAAATAGAGGGCAGTCCAATGAATATAGGGCGTCCAGGTAAAAGTGTTTTTCAATGAGCGTGATTAATTTGCTGTCTTTAGAAAAGCAACGGAAGACATGTTCCTCTGAATCAAAGGATTTCTGCTGCTCAATAAGCCAACATTAAAATCACGCACTCTTAGATCACTTGCATTGAATATTCCATTTCACAACTACATACAGGACGCTTAGCTGTGTGGTATTCATGTAAAATCTATGGCTTTCTGGTAAATTCATCTTTCCTTTCGATATTCTAAATACCCAATTTAAACTTCTTGTGCACCTATCTACAGTTTCATCTTGCCCATTGACATAAAATAACACTTAAATTTATTTTTTAATAAACAAATTGCCTCAGCAGCAAATATATTCTTCTTAATTGATTCTCGTGACAAGTGCCGCCATAAATAAACTGACAAAAGGCCATTGTTGCCGATTATTGCCTCCTGGGGGAGCAACATGTTCACAGCTTGATGACAACTGCCCATATAGACTGACATACAGTGCCAGATGAGGCCTTCCCTTGATATCAATATTCTTCAACAGGCGATAGTCCTTCCAACTGGGGATAGACCTGCCAGGTGACAGTCCTTTAACATGACAGTCCAGTCCTCCCAGTAGATAGTCCTTTAACATGACAGTCCAGTCCTCCCAGTAGATAGTCCTCCAACATGACAGTCCAGTCCTCCCAGTAGATAGTCCTTTAACATGACAGTCCAGTCCTCCCAGTATATAGTCCTTTAACATGACAGTCCAGTCCTCCCAGTAGATAGTCCTTTAACATGACAGTCCAGTTCTCCCAGTATATAGTCCTTTAACATGACAGTCCAGTTCTCTCAGTAGATAGTCCTTTAACATAACAGTCCAGTCCTCTCAGTGGATAGTCCGTCCAGAAATATCCTCAACAGACAACACCTGCCAGGTGACAGTCTTACCAGGTGACAGTCCTGCCAGGTGACAGTCCTACTAGGCTACTGTCCTGTCAGGTAACAGTCCTACCAGGTAACCATCCTGCCATGTTACAGTCCTGCAAGGTTAGTCCTTCCAATCTGACTCTGAGCTTCAACTAAGTGAATAGTCATTCTAGGCAAGTCCTTCAAGCAGACAATAATTCCTGTTTTATCCTCAACAGGCTACAGTCCTTCAAGAATACAGTCTTACTAGGCGAGTCCTTGAAGGTAGCAGTCCTTCCAGTATTATCCTCAATGTGAAACCGTCCTTCCAGTATTATTCTCAATGTGAAACAGTCCTGACGGTTAGGGTCTTGACAGTCGCACCAGCCATGGCTAATTACTGTACAGGTGACAGGAGATGAGAAAATTGCTCTGCACTTGTCTATCGTGTCTATTGTACGTTCCTCACAAGCTACCTATAGGACGTAATTACCATTGCATCCTACACTCGCATCAAAGCAAACTCGATATCTCATGCTGGTGTGTTCCGACAATGGCATACCCATGTGATGTCTGAACTTGATAGCACGTTCATTTTGAAGTGTGGAGGTGAGTGCATTAATAAAAGAGATTGGGCTAAAATTAACCTTCCTTACACACAAAATTGATGAGAGTTTTGAAAATTATACAACAGCTAAAAAGAAATATAAAAATTAAATGTAAAAAACGGTAGTGAAGGATTTGATTACATCATTCATAATAAACAAGAACAGATGAGTTCATCAGTACAGTTTACCCGCAAGTTTCTCATTTGACAAATGCGATATCCATTGCCTTCAGATTCAAAATTCCACAATGCAGTAAATATGAAAGTAAACATCATTACAAACTTGGAGGTTCTCCCGTTCTCACTTCATAACCCCCAGCGTGTAATGCTAGATACAGTACCACCTTCTACATTACCTTTTCAGCTGCAGTAGTCATCACAAAAACAGCCATTCAATGTACATTAGCAACACCATCTGGTGACTGATATGCCATTTGGCCATTGGGTTTGTATTACAAACTGTCATCATGCAGGTGATTAACACACTATTCTGGTCATGTACATAGCAGAAGCATCTGGTGTACCGGTGCACATTGTGTTCAGTGTCAACAATGACAATGGCTGCTTGTTTTCTCGTGATTCGATTCAAATTATTCAATTTCCAGGAATGTAATTCTGACATTCGAGTATCATTACTATCAAAGTAGAATCTAATGTCACAGAATGTTTGGAAGTGCTAGGGAGGAGTAGGAACTGGGGTGAGGTACCGGGGTGTGGCTGGATTCCCCTCCCTCCCAAAAGAAAAATATTTCAAATATTGACACAAGACCCAGCATCAAATCAATGCCCTTGGAGTCGCCCATGCCCTTGGTGCGATGCAGCCGACTTGAAAAGGTTGGCATCCCTGGTCCAGAGATCATACTGTGAACAAAACATGGGTGACTGTGTACATGAAACATAGATTAGATGGGCTGTTATTGACCTTATCAACCCAGAAGCCTTCCAAAGAAGCCAGCTACTTCCCACCAAGTAGAAATACAGGCCACTCTAGGATATATTTCCACATTGGGTGAAGATGATCACAATTTGACCAATAGGACTGACCAATTTCAATAGAAGCTATACACACAAATACAATTGAAATTTGGCATGGTGTTCGACTTCGTGAGATATAGTGGCAACAAAGAACTACAATTCTGGAATTTTGAGAATGATAGCCGATGGGCACCAGAATTTAGCCAGTCAATTAGTCCACCTAATGTGAATATCATCCTAACCTATTTGACATGAATGACACTCATGACCTGGTACTAATAGTATAAAATGTTCTTGATTACGATTTCATGCTCATGCTCAAAATTGTGTTCACACATACCCATATAAAAGTTCAGTATGAGCATGAAATCTTACTCAAATTGTTTCATAATCTCGCGGCCTGATTAAAAACTTACATAGTGCGTTACAAAATCTCCAGTTCTGAAATTGTGTTAATAATTCTTTAAAAAAATACAACTAACCTCATTATTTTCCTATTATGAAAACATTACCATTTCAATATTGTTGATTTCCCTGCACTCCATTGTTCTCCAATAAGATAAAACAATACAATTACATAACCCATAAATCACTTATGACAGACACAGTCCTCTGTCACACCCACTATAACTAGAGTCACTTTATTGTTTTCTCCTGTCCGTTTCCAAAGACAAATGACTGTGTGTCAACTGTATTATCACAGGAATGCTACGTCAGTGTAATCGACTCGGCCTGTCTCATGAAAATATCATTGCCAGTAAAACAGCTAGCGAAAACGGTCATCAATTTATGTTACAGAATGTCTCATTACCAGGAGAGATGGCAGTGCGACCAATGCAGCTAATTAAAGCGACTGCGAGATTCCGCTTCAGTTTGTCAACTGACGGCTATCAGTGGTGATTTACACACAGCGCCTGCTGTCCACACAATTTCACAGTTGGACAGTGGTCAAAAAAGTCGTTTTTTAACTAAGAGCTTGATAATTGTTATCAATCAGTCGGTCACAATTTCAATTTGGTCTTCTGGCTGTGTGCCACATCCTGCGAGCATCACACACCCTTTGTGATTGGAAACCATTGTGGCAATGGTACTAATATTTATATACAAAGGATTCGACTAGCGAAAATGTTATAGTCAATATATTGGTGCTGATAAATTGGAATCAATGTTATTCCTCTGGAGGATGGACTGACTGACAATCATTTTGGACTGACAATCATGTTGGACTGACAATCATGTTGGCTGGATATCCATATTTTACAAAACAATTGGAACTGGACGAAATGATCATGACTGAATTAACTTCATGTAATAAATTGAAGCCTTAGAAGCAGACAAAATGATCCCGAAAGGGCAGAATTATTTCCTGCTGGTCTGTTTTCGATCACTGGATTAAATAACTGTTAGCAGGAAGAAAAGATATAGCCACGTTAGGTTTTGGCTCCTGGTGTATGTAACCTTAGAGGGCCTTGTAATTCCTGCAGGGCTTTCAAAAGTATAGAGGATTTATTTTCAGCCATAAAAATCCCCATACAACAAGGATCCATACTTAACGCGATCTCAAGCTATTGATTTGGAGGATGTGCTTCGTTCATAGTGCGCTGCGGTGTCGCAAAGACAACTTTGTCTGGACTGCGGAAACTAACTATGATGGAAAGAAACAAGTCGAGATTAGTGCTGACATAACCCATCAACTTCACCACTTTCTTCTCAGATGGAAACAAAATAATACAATAATTCCATAGAAAGAGAAATGTGCAACAATTTATCTGTGTAGAAACATCATGGAAGCAATCATTCTCCTGTGGTGATTAGATAATAGGCACATGTACGCCATCAATGTCTTCACCAGGGCATTAATCATGGAAAGTACATATATGTGCTGGGAGAAAGAGGAAGTCTTTACAAACAAGCTTTCAAAGAATTTGTATGTGTACTTTGACCAAAATATTAGATGTTTTGACAAACTAAATTTGTGAAAAGAACATTTTAATGTATTTAACAATAAAGGCTGCAGATAATAATCATTCTTCCTGCATACCAAATATTGGACATTTTGAAAGATTTAAGTTTTGAAAAGAATATTTTAATGGATTCAACTAGAAAGGTCATAGTACCATGATTACAGATACTAATTTATTTTCCTGCATACCAAAATTAGATGTCTACATACTTCACAGACATCATCACTGATATAGTTACTGACATCGTCACCGACGTCACCACAGACATCTTCGCAAATACTCCAATGACAATGACGCAATTATACCAACACATCTCGGACCCATTCGTGGCTGCAGAACTGTTTCAAACTTCTAAAATACGTAAATTGCATTGTGCACCCCGAGGACTTTATTGGACAGGACTATCCATTCAGATCCACTGGCACCTTTCTGGACCCATAAGAAGCAATTAGTTCTTTAGGTCGTCCCTATTCCAACACGAAGCTGACATTGTGTACCTTCTGAGATGAGGCTGCACTTAAAGTGCCGATGCCCAAGGCGGAATTCACATTGTCCAACAAAACCAAATTTCTGTATGTCAAAGTCAGTTCTCTGAAGAGATGGGAGTCCTAGAAGACTTTGACATATCTTAAAATAAATAGGCATGCAGACGAGTCCAACGCCCACATGGCTGAAACATAGGTGATCAATATACAGTCAAATGGCTAATTTGGATAAGGTGTACCATATCGGATGGGATATCTGAGAGCCAAATGTAATATAATCTGTTCAAACTCCGTGAATGGCTGTAATACATTGTCGACCTTATTAGTTCGAGCCGAGATTGTCAATAAAGGGAGAAAAACTAGCGCCTTTTTCATCTAGACAAATGTAACATTCAGAGCAATGTCCTGTCAAAAGGACCAAAGATAGCTACACAATTCTGATTTAAATGTGTAGGGAAGATTGAAATTCTTAATATATCCAGGATTGTAATTGCAACAAATAACAGCTTCCATTTCATCTGGGCAAATGTAATATTCAAAGACTCAAAGACAATGTCCAGCCATGCACATCTAATACCACATAATTCTGATTTAAACGTAAATATCTTACATAAATTCAGAACATAACTAGGCTTGAAATGCTTGTACAGCAAAGACAACTGTATTGTCTTCACACATGCTCCCTTGGAGAGAACCGGCCATATGGCAGCGGTCAAGAGGGTTCATCCCGTAGTGGCTAGCCGAGAGTTAGGAATTAAATCAACTCAAATAAGCCATTTTAGTCAGGAAGGATTTATCTACAAGTGGCTCGATGGTGTGTGTTTTTGGCTACAATGGCCGGAGTCTGTCGAGAAGAAAGACGGCAAATGATGGAGAGGTTGTGCATCTACCAAAGAATCAATTATTTGTCTGTCGTAATGGTACCTTTTTCCAATGGGTGACCTCCTCCTGGCGACGTAGAGGGCACTCCGTCAAGTCACCATTGGTAATCAATGCCCGAGACTAAGTCAACCCAACATGGACGACCCAACAACATGCCGTGGCAACTAATATTACCAGATGAACTGTGTATATTGACAGAATGGAAGGTGTAAAGGGGAGAGGAAAATATGGTGCTTCGGAGTTAGCTTGAGAAAATGTTTTGACAACAAAATATATGAATTGAGTAAGAGTGGGTGAGTTATATATTGCTTAACATCGTAGCAGGATTCTTTCACCCATATGTGACGATATTCTAGATTCAGAAAATCTTTCCAACAAAATGTCTGAAGCATCATGCAGAAAATGAAAAGAACATTACTGTAATCATCTCTAAATACAGGCTCAATGTCATTCATTTTATATTCTACTCTCTATATCCACCAGTATCAGCACAATGACCAAATGCAGCCAATTTCTCTGGCATCCCTGTCATAACACGTCATCAAATGCTTGGTCAGAGCTGTACACTTTCAATTTTTCGCCCGAGTAAGAAATCACGAAAATGTTATCCAAATATCTTTCCCATTGACATGGTTTCCTCACTGTTCATCAGAGTAAAGACTGGCCGAAGCCGGGGTGTGACTCCCACAATAGATGGCGCTCGTTTGGCTATCTCTCCTCTCTCCTCCAACACGCGACACAAAATCATAGACAGAGAGAGGATAGTAGATTAACGTGTTGAAGTGTAGGCTAGAAGCTGGGAGATGCTGATTAAATGACCCTAGTATCACGTCCTGAGTAGATGAAGTGACGACCAAACAAGCACTCGTTGAAAGGCATCAACATTACGAGAAAAGAATAAATGGAATCTATAAATTAATCAAGTTAGATGTTTACTAAAATTAATGTCGAGACTGTACATTAACATTAGCACTGTACATTAACATTAGCACAAACTGATGTTCCTTACAAAATATGACTTGCAATGACTTTACATTTATAGGAAATAATTTAATTTGTAAAGGAACATATGTTTGTATTAATGATTGTATTAATATTTGTTAATATTTGTCAATATTTAACATAAATATTTCCTCTATTCTTGTGTCAATATTACAGTAGGTAAATCAATAATTAGTTGTTTCTTTAAAGATAGTATAAATTGCATGTTTGCAACAAGATAATTCAATATAAAATATAATTCATTAACAGGAATTAATTCTATTTGATGTAACAATATCCTGAAATATATTGTCTATCAGCATGATCAGATTCTCCTCACAAATCGACCTCAAACAGGAATTAATGTTGTAATTGTCTAATTGTCAGCTTGCTCATTAGCAGATATAAAGAAAATATGCCTCTCGACACTTCATCGATTCTTAAAAAAATCTTCAAAAAGATCTTCAATTTGGCTCGTTCTACCTTTCACGGCATCAAACAGATCAGTTGTCAACACGGATGCATGCGCTTCAACGAAACACTGCTATGAGATCGAGGAGACATAGAGCTCATTATGCCCCATTGGCAACAGCAAAAGTCTTCCATCAATAGGATTGTGGGAAGCCCAGCGAGACAGCGCACACGAGGCAACCTGTCATAGGTGGCGCTGCTGCTCCAGGGCGTGTGATGACACTTGGCCAGACATCGCTTGCATCATAGGGAGTCTAACAGGGGGCTGACATTTCTAATTCTGGCATCACCTACCTTAATAATATACACACCTTTGTATCACTATGATCATCATAAGCATGAATCATGATGAAGTCTTCAAAGACATCTCCATATACTCTGCTTGAAATTGATTCAGCTTAATTAATATGGAAAAGGTTATATAGCATATGAGCATCAATTAGCAATATCCACACGTGTTACAAAATATTAATTGGTAATTTTTATTGGTAAATTCTTGACAAATCCTGAAACTCAGTTTATAGTACAATTATTATCATTCATAGTATCTTTACTCATCTATATATAAAATCAATGTCCTGTTCCACAGAATAATTGTAGAACTATGAGAGTTTAATTCCCTGTATACATGTAGAGGACATACGACTCTCGCAGCGACTCTCGCAGTGACTCTCGCAGCGATGAAGCAATCCTTCTGTGGAACTGCACCCCTGAGTCTCCACACCATTACCTAACAGAAGTACACTCCTCTATTTATATCCAGGCAGCCAGCGATATTGATAGGATTAGTACCAGTGTCTCCCCGGCCACTCACTGAGTTCCGGTCAGTGCACAAGACTCCCGCTACTTCAGAAGTCATCGGGAGGAAATCTCCTCTTTCCTTCCTGTCCTCCAGCCGCACTGGGAAATTTACCTAACCTGCATCTCCAGATTAACTGGACTCCCAGACCACTTGACATGGCCGGGGTTAACCCCCTGTACACCCACCACAAATTGGGTGATGGGATCCAACCCCAGGAGCAACTCAATTGCATCTGAGATATAAATTAAATAAGCCTACCAATGAGGCAACGGTGTGGCAGAAAGAAGAGAGTGAACGAGACATCATTGCTATGAAAAATAGATCATTGTCTTGTACTCTGGACACAGAGAAGAACAAGTCAGAAATTGTAATGCAAGAAGTCACGGTCCTAATCGTAACCGACGGATGAACAATTGGGTAGGTTTTATCAATGATTATCGTTAAAACTTTCAAAGTCACTTCTGTCTAAGAGTACACGTACCAGGGCATTAGCATTGAGTGTCTGTACGATATAGTATATCAACCTACACATCTCCATCAAGTTTAACATGCAATAAACATGGTGATCAAGACCTAAATGCCAACACTCCCGAAATTTAATTTTTATTTCCTGAAAACATGAGCAAGAAAACGTTTGTCATAAATCAAAGATGGAACTAAAATAATGGTAGTTGTAAAGGAATAAATCACAGACACACCACCGTTTCCCTACAGAGATGTTCCAGCAATAAATCTGCTAACAGTCGCCTCCCTTTATTCTCAGGTGTCTGGAGGAAGAAAAATAAGAAATGGCAATGGTGTCACTTCAAAGGGCTTTACTAATGATATCAGTGAAGATGACCTTTATGGTGTAAGGAAGCCCTCCCACTATGTTGTCACCAGTAACACAATACCAGCACTTCTATTACAGACAGAGCCTGCTATGATTTGTCTCTTTAAGATATTCTCCTATGTGTTCCATGCAAATAGGCATATTTCTAAACATACGTTTAATTAATTGTATGCATCTTTCTTGGTTTTTCTCTGTTTCCTTCATCAATATGCCTTCATCTAATCCTGAAACGATTCATCATAAGCTAAATGTTCTGAATTTCAACTTTATTGGTGAATTTTGAATTGCATTTGACAAAATATTATACACATTAGAAATAATATACATAAACTGTTTATACATACCTACATAAAATTTACTTAAAAATAGATAATTTCCTCACATATTTCATATAATGTTCCCCTAAGAATTCCCTACGATTGTTTAAAAATAAAGAATAAATAAATATTAGATATAAAGACGGGACAACGTGAATGATCATGTGGAAATAATGCCTGTTGTTTGAAAATATCGGTAAGCAAAGAATAGATATCCAGTTTCTTTCTAGGAAAATAGAAGAAATGTTCAGGATGTTCACACACATTCTTATCTTCGCGTTCCCAGCTGGTTCTAACGAGCTTGAAACAAAGAAGTGAAGTCCCATCTTGTACAAATGTTTTCGCTGGATCCAGTTAGTTAGAACACTGCCAGTTATGACAAGGCAAACTGGTTGAGCATTAGAAAACTGCCGTTTTAATTGGCAGGGAAATTTTAAGTACACATGTTCCTAATTATTGCCCATCACTGAGGAAAACTGTCCGTCACCAGAAATGTGTCATAATCGGTTCCCCAGTGGACAGTGACTCAATACTATTGTTCCGCTGTCCTTGTCAAAAACGGTTCCACATTTTTTTAAAGGACAAACCTAAAGAGAATTACATAATGCTGATTAGCTGGTCCTGACACATGTTCAATAGTTTGTGTTTGATGGACGTTATATTTCAATATAGTTATAAAACAAATTTGGAAGAATATTAGTTATATTAGACTGTTACCGGAAAAGTTAAGCTGAGCTATGACAAGTCTCTATCAGCCTGTTACTAGAGTAAAATCTAGGTGAGATCTAGTGAAATCTAATGTCATCTATCAGCCTCTGGTATTAGGAAAGCTACCACAGGAATATAGCACCCTGGTACCAATGTCAAATTCAGGTGAGCTAAAGCAAATCTTTACCAGCCTCTGGTACTGAGATCAGGTGATCTACTACAGGAATGTATACCTCAAAGCCAAGTTGAGGTGCCCTAACACAAGACTATATGAGCCTCTTACTAGAACAAAGTCTAGCTCAGCAACTGCACATCACAATAGGCATGTTCCCTGGTACTGGCAATGTGAGCTAAATTCTAGATCAGCCTGTTACCAGTCCCAAGTTCAGGTGAGCTAACAGGAACACATGAGAAGCAAGTAGAGGTGAGCTAAAAGGAACACATGAGAACCAAGTAGAGAGCTAACACAGATCTCTATGTTACAGCAGCCTTGATGTTCAAGGCTGTCACTACCAGACTACAACATGCTGTCTAACATGGAACATTTCATTTCCTGTAAAAGCGTATCTCTCAGCATGTGCACTGGCCGTGATTTATACATGTTACCTCCTGGTCACATGACCTGCTGGAAATACTGGCGAGCTGTCTTGGCTGACAATTACCACGTACAACTGTCACTGATTCTCTGCAGGTGTTCCTGCGCTTCCTCGTTCTTCCTTCATCTTATCTCGCAACAGTTTTACCAATTTGACAAAATGATGCATCTACTCCCCCAACACGTACAGATAGCAGGACTTTCAGTATGTGTTTACAAGAAGTGTTTACAAGAAGTGTTTCTAATAGCATAACTGTGAACCTTTCCAGAGCAGATGAATATTTAATAAATATTTTGTGGAAAAGTACTGACATTATAGACGCATTTGGTAAAACATGTGTGTCATGTACTAAAGTCGAACTATTTCAAAATCAATTAATATTTAATATATTTTCCATATTCTATTTTCGTGATAATTCACAAAACCTTTACTAACTTGACCAGAAAGCTATTGCAGTATTGTAGTACTTGTAACTGTGCCAAAATCCAGTGAGTGTGCAGTTAACACCTAGAACATCCAACAACAAATTCTCTGTATGTCTCCATCGGAAAAAGGGGTCGGTAATAAAGATATGGTATCTGCTCCCCAATGAGCTAAAGGCCTCCTAAATCTGACAAAGTCTGACAGGAGAATAGTTCCAGTACCTCCCTACCCTCCTACAAGTGACAAGCGCTGATAACGGGCCTTTGTGTGACTCCCCGTGTCACTCCCCATGTCACACTCTGTGTCATGCTCATTGACTTCCTGTGGGCTTGTATACAAACAGTGTATTAAAAAGAGAGTTGAGTAAACACATGTTTGAAGATAGTAGTAGATCCAGTGCTAGTGATGGCTGTTAATGGCATGCTGTGGCTATAGTTGTGGTTGTATATGTGGTTGTGGAAGTTGCCGTGGCTGTGGATGTTGCTGTGGTTGTAATAGCTGTGGTACAATCATGGGTGTGGCTGTAGATCAGGCTCTGAGATTACAAAACGATTTCATGCCATACTCAAAGTTTTGTTCACAAATCCACATATAAAATGAGCATCAACATGAAATCATGCTCAAAAGGTTTCATAACATCAGGGCCAGGATGTGGCTTTGATTACTTGTTGCAGTTCTGGTTGTGGTTAAAGTGGTAGCTGTGGTAATTGTGGCTATTACTGTGGCTGTGATGATTATTGTGGCTGTGGTTGTGGCTATGTAATTGTTGAGACAGTTGTAATAGAAGTTGCTGACATGATTGCAGTTACAGAAGTAGTGAAAATAGGCAATAATCAAATATGACCAGACAAAAATAGCTTCAAAATTGTTCTATGGAAGTGGGCAAATGGTTCTGTGATGTCATGGTACTTGGATCTACAATGGCTTCTTCAGGAGCACACTGTACTCCATACATTCTGGACACCAAACCTCCAGGGAACATTAGCAGCACGATGAGGCATACCTCTGTGAAATTGATATATTGCTTCAATTTTTTAAGTTTCAAGGCCTGATGTTCAAATGGGGCAAAAGGTAATATCACTCTTCTTACGATGATCTCTACTACTCCATCAACTGAAAGAGGCACTGGTCTCAATTAACTTCACTAGATGTAACTTCACTTTATTCAGCACCATAGTCATCCCTAACAGATATTGTCATGAAAATGTGCAGTACACATAGAATGTTAGGTACTCTAAGCAACAAGGAAGAAAACCCTAAAGCATGAGTATCACAAGAAGGTTTCATCTAACTTTCATTATTAGGTTGGTAAATATTGGTTTGTGTTATTTACCAAGTTCAAATTTTGTTGGTGTGATAGAAATAAAAGTTCAAGAAAGTGAACAGTACAGAAAGTTCTGTCTGAGTAATATAACTACACTGAGATCTACAAGTTGAACAGTATGCATGTGAGAGAAGTCATTGGTCAACGTCATGTTCACACCACTGTACCAAGACAAAAACACATTTATCCATAGTCCATTTTGTTTTCTACTCTCTTCAATACACATACCGTAATTGGTAACGTTCACCCTCAATCAAAGACGGTCTTCATTATTACCAACTAAAAAGATGGAAGCGAGCACAAAGCCTAAAGAAGAAGAAGTATCGGTAGAAGAAAAGAAAATGAGGAAAGATTTATAGATAGGTCAGCTGTAGTTTTTCTCATTGCGTGTGTTCTTATAGACTGCAGTACTAACACCTTGGACCCGCGCACAAACACACACAAAGAACTACACTTGCAGTCTAGTGACCATGATGTATTGCTCCCAGGTAATTGGGTCCGGAATTTAAGACTGAGCTGAAATTTACCAGGAGTTCTGCCAATTGCCCAGACAAGATGGGCACTTGTTCTAGGCTGGAAAGGTGGTGGTTATGAACATATTGCGTGTGGAATTCACTGTATTCCGGTTCCGTTCTAGCACTGATTGATAGGGGACCTGTGGTGAACGGTGAAACCAGACTACCTTCTCATGTATCACAGACAAGAGGCATCTGAGATGTGTGATTATAAGAATGTCTTGCATCTGTTAGCTTGGGGACTCTCGGGCATTTAGCCAAGTGTTTGATACCCGATCACGGAACAATGTAATTATTGCAGATTTGTGGTACGGTTTGAATTGAACATAACCGTAGGTTAGAAAAAATGTATGACATTGCGTGAATATAATCTGGTAGCAATAGAATAATGTAAACATTATGCACATATTCTGTGTAAAATTATATCACATTTATGACAATTCTGGTGCATTATTTTACAAATTAATTTATTTTGTGAAGAATTATTTTTTTAAATCTTAATAATATATAATGTGTATTGAATTCTTGCTTATGTATTGGAAATTTGCAACACATGCTCCAGAAGATATTAATGAATTAATGAATGAATGAATGAATGAGCTCTTTACATCACAGCAAGAATATTTCACAAATATCCTGGCAGCAATGATGAATGATACAGTAGATCGACATTTGACCCAAATTGCCTGGGTAAACTCTACGATGATTGACACATTTGGATCTTCTCACTAATAACCCTTTCATTTCCTTTGTCACCCACACTTATACTCCAAAGTCAATTCCAGAAACTTCCATCCTCTTCTCCTGTGTGGCCATCTAGTGCCACTGACTAGTACGACCACTACAGCCTTCCATTAGCCAATATCTTATAATGGATATTATGTTCTAGTCTGGCTACAGAGTACAGAAAGCACATGGCCTGGGATATCCCTTGTAGATAAAGTCTACCTGAGGCAAGCGATCTGTCAACAGACATCATAATAATACTAGCCACGCATTATCAGTGATTTCCAGCTCAGCCAGTAGCAGTGATCTCCTGATGGTGGGACAAGTACAGGAAGTACCTGGCCCATAGATATCAGAATGTGTTGAGACAATTTGAACCCATGACCAATGCTTTGAATAGGAATAATATCCTACATAATTACACACAAAAACATCTATAGATCCAAACATAACAAACAATAATAAACTCATGTATTCCATATCAGATGGTAAATATAAACATCTAAACATAACAGTAGTAGACAAGAAGACAAATTATTGCTTTAGAGAGCCATCTGAAATTTACATATCAGTGTTTTAGATCTATTTCCTGGTGTTTGGGGAAAACATCCGGGTATAGCATATCCATTGTTTCCAAATGTTCACTGGACCGTATATCTCCAAGGAAAACATGATTATTATAGCATTAGCATTAGAACCTGGTCATGCAAGGCAGAAAAAAAGCTCTGTAAACTTTGCAGAATGAGGACTTATCAGTGACATCTGAAAAATTCCTGTTTATATAAAATATTCATTGGCAGCTGTGACGACTGAGAGAGTATGTGCACCAGAGCAAAGCTTGTCAATGATGACAACCATATGTAAAGACTGAGGGGATATCAGCTTTCTCTATTGTTGTTATAATGACATTAGTTCCAGGATGAAAACCAAAAAAATACTATTGCTGTAGCTCACTTGGTAATCCATAATCTACATTTCTGAAATTCTGATTGGACTACACGTGCTTGGCCAATGCAGTTTCATATCATTTGGTGACAATATTGGTTGGAATATATGTATGTAGTATCACAGTTCTACAGGACCATTGCAGTTAATACACAATGACAGACATGTAGAGAACATTTCTGAAATTTGGATTTGGCCACACAATTTGAGTATCCTTGAAATATCCTTGACCTCATTTGAAAATGGATTGGAATTGTTTGTTGTATAGCCTATGGTATTATCACTTGCTGCCAACATTGCTGAGAATGCTCAGGTAGTGTGTTAGCTTTATTAAACCAGCGGTTTCAGAGGCATTGCAGTTAATACACAATGACAGACATAGAGGGGCATTAAGACAGCTAACAACAATACATGTCAAAGTTGCTGGAAAATAGTGTTAATAGTTTATTAATGGTTGCATAATTCAATTTTGAAAACATTAATGGTAGACCTACATAAACCTGACATTCATGATTAACTATTGAATTAGTACCTCAATATTCAAACCATGAATGTATATATTATTCAACCCAAGTGCAAAATTGCAATTCAGGGCAACATCTTGCTATATTGCATGCTACTAACAATATGTAATTGCTTACAACTTAGAGAGCCATATATCATAGTTCTGAAAACAATGGTGAGATTTATACCATTCCCTTCCAAACTGATGCTGGAGCGAGGACACATGACACTCCACCATCTGGACAGTGAACAGACCATTAACAAGCATAGATACTATCACCTTCAACAAGAGAAACCATCAAGGAAGGTCCTTGCTTACTCTGAGAGATAGAAACAAGGAGATTAGGGCGCCAGCACTCACTCTTCTCAGTCACTACCACAAGCTAGACTTTAATGCCCCCTGAAATCCAATCTGGACAAACAAACTGTTTCTATGTTGGCAATTAGAACACAACTTTCTAGTATGCTCTGGCTCTATCCAGGAGGCAGACTGACAAAAGGGTAAGTTGAGGGATATTTAGACCAATATATCATTCACTGACTGGGGAGCCTGTCCTGACAAAGTCATAATAAGTCGGAGTACATTTAAGCCTGTATATCATTCACCAATGGGAAGTCTTGTCTGAGAAAGTCATAACATGTTAGCGTATATTTAAACCAGTATATCATTGAGCATTGCCCAATACATCATTGCTTCTGTAGAGAAGTGTCAACTCTGTGCAGTAGCCTCTAACATATTGTTAGTGGTGTACACATAGAAATTCATATATTCAACTTCTATGTTTATATTCATGTTTGTTATCTAAACATTCATGTACCATTTACCAACTTGTATCCAAACCGTCACAGCAGCATTGAAGTCTACCTAACACATCACTCAACCCTTTGGTTTATCTACGAGCACAATGACCTCTTCCTTTGTCCATAGCCACTACAAAAACACCTCAACACATCATGTCCTCCCCAATGTCTATCTCCTGACCACAGTGGTCACTGTCCCTCGGCAGTGACCACTACTGACCATCCACAGTGACCGCTGTCCCTCTACAAACATTTCCTTCAGGTCTCTCCCCTCGCTACCTCCTGATTAGTATTCCGAGTCCATGTTGGCCAAATCAATGGCAGGTCCAGCTTTCGGCCACTCTGGCCATCTTGTGGGTCACTTCCTATACAATTTAAGCCAGACACTAACTAATTCTGTGTCCACTTGGTCACTTCCTAAACTGGCCAGGCTTGTTCAGTTCCCACTCCATCAATGCTTACTTAGTCCAGTTAGTGGTGCGTTGTGATGCTGACCTGAGCAGATCCACTACATGCCTACAGCGGTGGACACAGTTTCTCTTGCCCACACTTACGTGAACCTGCGTCTTGCTGGTCCGTTTATGTGCAAAGCAATATAATTAATGGACATTTTTGTATTGAACCCTATGCTATTTTAATAATTTTTACTATAGCACTAAGAATTGGTGGACATTTGTACCACAACTCCGTACCATTCCATTTCCCCAGGATTATTTCCAGTTATTTCATCCATTCTAAGATGATACGTCTGCATGCCGCGTAAAACAGAGCAAGAATGTCCTGTGATGTCATTACTGACATCACATATATGTATTACGTGCCTCCCATGACTACTATTCTTAGTCAAGTCAAACAGAAATCAAAATTTCTTTTTAGCAATATACCATTACAAGTTGTCAATACATGATAACAGTTGCCAATCTAGCTTAAGACAGTTATCGCCTTCATGTTGACGTATTAGGTTTGAATCCCAAGCCACAGAGTATATTCCATTAGCGAGTTGGCATGGCTACCCCAGGTAACCAGTGTCCTAGTCCTGGTGGCCTATTCTCAAAACTTTCTTACGAACTTCTTAACCTAAGAACAGTTCATAGCCATACTATAATAAACGTTAAGATTGTCGTACGATTGTAAGAACATTTCGAGAATAGTCCCCTTGGTACTCAAACTCCAGCTTTGTTAACTCGGAGCTTCATAACAATCATGCAGATTTGGGTAATGATGTAAGGCAAATATAGTTTGGTCTCAAAGACCTCCTCCAGATTAGCCTGTCTGTACACCTTCCTATCCCTGGCAGACCAGTTCAAGCCTCAGCGATACACCAGATACTGATTAGTTTAACTTCAGTGGTCATGCTTGTGTTGCAGTCACTCTCTGGAGCTGTGGTCATACAGTCAGAGTAACTGGGAGGCTCAGTCCACTGCACAGTTTTGTGTTCACTTCATGCCAATATATGTTTAGTCTCTAATCATCGTAAAGATATGTGTCAATGCAAATTATTATGTTTCATCTTAAAAAATATTATATATGTGAAAATAAATACAGTTTAAAAAATATAATATAATAATAATAAATATTTAAAATATACAAATATATAAATGGACATATTATTAAATTCTAGAATAATTTGTGTGTCAATTGCTTTCTTGAAGATGCAGTGAAATATGGAATTATTATCTATGCAACACATTTCTCATAGATGACTGTGAAATAATTTGTGATTAATCAACCTTTTGTAATCCCAAAGCATCTACAATGTACATAAGTATGAATCATTAAAGATTGTAACCAGTTTTATTGAATTCTAACCAAATCATTGAAAGTACTACATAAAGTTTCCATAAAATCGTCTTCATCATAGAACTTTTTTGGGGGTTATATTTTTACGACCCATGGCGCCTTTCCTGACATTTGAGCTGGAGATTACAGCCATTACCCAGAGTGTGCCACATTGACATACGAGGGCAAGATAAACTCGTTCCCCTAGGGAGGCGATGTGCAAATGAATGTCAGTAGGCAGTAACCCAGTCCAACATCAAGAAACAATTCCCAATGCATGGCATCCCTCACTAACAGATAACAAATGGTAATACCAATATTTTTTGCGGTCCAAGTAATTTTTCTAGAGACAATGAATGCATAAAATATGCCTGAAATTCTGAAGAAATGCATGCTATTATGGTAAAGGTAAAGATACAATTTGCTGAAATGATTCATTAGGAAACTGAAAAAATAAAACCATTTTTTGACTCCTGAGTGTCGAATAATTACATATTTAACCAAGTTCCATTTGTTCGACACAGCAATATTCTAAATCTTTGTTAACACACAGCAAACTGTCAGGCAATCAAAATGTTTGGGTTTCATTTTTACAAAGCATTACCCTTTGCCAAACCATCCTAAAAATAATATTAAACCTTTTTTTTTTATTAGGTAATTATTTTAACTTTCAGGATTAAATTAACCCATCCACCCAATGTACCTGACCGCATTATTGTCAGAAGGCATGACTAACACAATAGACCTATACCAGGACCTGCTTGTGAATATAACATAGCTCACCAGGTCACGACTTCGGTCACTGTCACTGCCGTATCTCTCCCAGGTTTACGACCACCAGACTGCCATAGCCATCATCATGTCCTGCAAATTTATGCTCATGGACAACCTCTGAACAAGATGGACCACTGGCCAGCGACTATAAACTATCCTGACTTTGCTGTTGGTCCTGTGTCATATCACTGGTTGGCGATTCTAAACTATGCCTGGTCAGCGAATTTAAACTATCCCGACTTGGCTGTTAGTCCGTGTCATATCTCCCGGATGTTTTACGAGGACCTTATTCCTGCACAGACACCAGCATGACGTGCAGGCACTGTTTATCCTGGAGTCCGTCAGAACGTGTCTGGCACAGCCTGGGTCAGAGGTGCACATAGGCTTCTGTTTATTTATGCATGGTCACAAATCTGCCCATCTGTGACATGAGCTCCTTAGTTTAACCCAGGCTCTTTCAAGCTGACCATAAACACAGGGCCCTGAACTCTTACCAAAGCAAACCGTGTTATCTCCCAGTGTAAATTGTGTATACTCGGGGATAGAGGAGTGGGGAATATTTCAGTTAATCTGATTTCAATGAAGAGAAATGGAAGTAAACTTGCTATAAAGTAGGTATGGTCACTTGTAAATGGGGGAGCTGGGTAGACGGCTATGGAATAATGATGTGAAATTGACAGGAACCAATTATGATGCTGATGATGCTACATCTACCAGTAAATATGAATATCATATGATGCAGTCTAAGTGAACATTACTACTCTTTTCTAACAAAAGAATTGAGTAATTTGTTGCTTAATGTTGCAGCAGGATTCTTTTACCCATAGGTGACAATTCCAAAAAAAAATAATTAAAAAAATGTCAATTTCTATTTTGATAAAAATTACTATTGATTACCATCAGTTTCAGTAAACTGTAATTTATTTCTCATTTTCGATCTAACTGATAAACCTTGTATACATTTCATGACAAAACAATGTTAATTCTAAACAAAGTTGTAGCCACACAGCTGTGAAAGCTATCAAAAGCATATACAATGAGTGAACAGTGCAAATTAAGTGGCCGATTGACACATTGACAAATGTTTGATGTTATCTTCAGGTTTACACAGCTTGTAGCCATTAAGTAAAGACAGTATGAGAACTTACCACAAGAAATTCATAATCCTGAGTTACTGTTCTGGGAAACAAAAACAATAACGCCACAGATAAAAAAGATTTTGTAAGCAAAACCTCAAAGCCATGCTGAAAACATCTGCTAGGAACAGGAGGGCAAAAGAATTCCGTTGACCGGGGAGAAATCCAACTGTCTCTGCACGACATACGAGGTCTGACAATGTCGATCATGTCATTTCATTGCAGGGACATTCTCCACCAGTTGGATTACATATGTTCATAAATGTGTATGACACTATTCCAAGTGCCATAAATGTTGGCCCTTATCCTCCTCCATAACATCAAGAAACTCACAGCAATTGACAATAATATTAGTATTTCACTTTGCTGCAGAGATTTTCCAGACACATTTCTCCCACAGCCGAATTGGACCCTTTTTATTTAAAAGTACATATTTCCAGCATTTATTCTATCACAATTTACCAGACTGTAAAGAGCATTTTCCAGCCGACTGGTTTGTTCATGGTGAAAAACCCGTAGAAAACATGAGCCAATCTATGCCAAGACTCTCTGACACGCAGTTTCTAAACTCTCCCATGAGGGTATAAATATTCCCAGTGAGGATTTTCTAGGCTTTGGGAGGCAAGAAAACACATTACACGCCCAATCCACGCTGCCAATCCACGCAACCAATCCACAAGGCAGCCAGACTCGGAGGCAAGCAAAACAAATCAAATCCACGTGTAGGAGTACTTTGTTGTACATTGCGAAATGAACATGACATAATGATTGACATAATACATATCACAACAGCTGAGTGTGATGTGAATGTGTAGCCGACATCGTGAAATGAAAAGGAAATTGTAGCAAAAGATTGTACTCTATTGAAATGAACGACTTTGGTGTTCACATTCTGTGATAAATAGATTACATGATTCAGTATGTGATTGTGATTATGATTGGTCAATTCAGGCATGTGACTCGAAGGTCAACTGCTACCATATTAAAAATAACAGGATGATAACCTGTTAAAACCATATGGGAACAATGCTTCATACTTACCTAGGCCCGTATTCTCGAAACTTCGCAAGTCCTAAGAAGTGTGTAAGTAATAAAATAAATATTTGCCTAACTGGGTTTCTGCTTATGTTAATTTTTGAAGAGATCTTTTTTGACTAAGAAGTTTTGAGAAAATGGGCCTAAGTCTACACTATAGAACATACGTAAAAAGACTAGTCTATAACTTCAAATACTGGCATAAAAGTAAAACCTTTTTGTTAACTGCTCTGTCATGACCAGTAGACTACTTCACTACAATAGATCTATACCCATCAAATTAGCAAACATTCTAGCGTTATATCAACACTTCAATTAACTAAAAGACCTAACACAAACTGTCCCAATAGGATACGAGAACAATTTAGATTTGACATGCCTTCGAGAGTATATCTCGGCCCAGTCATTAACATTATCTCAAGAGCTGTTATTGGATAATTACAGTGGAAACAATTTTCACTGATTGCGCCATTTAGCTCAATTATCCTAATTACACTTTCACATCCACGCCTTCACGTGGTGAAAACAATCCATTACATCACACGTGTCACTAACAAGTATCCACTTCATGCTTCATTTGGTACGTGTAACCAATACTCTCGCTTCTATACATACGACTCTCTGGCTATGTTCAATAGGCCACTTCATTAGAGTATGACATTTCTGGATCTGACAAATAGGAAATAAAATGGATCGAAACGCAAAGCTCTCAAATAAAAATTGAAGATGTCTGTTCATAAAAAAAAACAAGATTGAACGAGAGCATTTATATCTATTCTATATCTAATATTCAGCATCATTAATCAAATGTAAAATTGAAGATGTCTGAGAAGAAGAAAAAGCAATACTGAACAGATTGAACGAGAGCGTTTATATATATTCTATTTCTAATATTCAGCATCATTAATCAAAGTAGGTCATTAATCGCTCAATGCCGTCAATTGCCCAGGATAGCAAAACACTGAAGAACGGCGAAATCTATACTCGGAAGTAATCAGAAAACCATTAAAAGTACCGAAAATAATAAGTTCCTGGTTGTGGGATGAAAAGGTGCTGTGTATCGCTCTAAACAATTTATTAATCACCGGACATGGCACTTTGTTATTCAATAGCAGGAAATAACAAAGTGATATACACCAAGAGGTCCTCGAGCTGGTCTTGACACTCTCGCTTCTCTCCAGGTCATCTACCAGCCAAATAAATATGCGATTATCATTTGCACAGGAAATTGGCTCTTAAGCCCTGGGGATATATACTGATCAACTTGCAGCATATGCTAAATATCCCCCGGCAACACATGGTTGATAATTTACATTTACTTCCAATTTATGTTCGGAGTGGAACTGACAGTTTTCTTGGTTACGATAAACTCTGTAGGGGAACAGTGATAAATATCTTCATTTGCATAAACACATTTCCTTCCCATGCGAGGAATAGGATTAGACGAAAGACCAGACAATATGGTTAAGATTAACCTCCAAGAAAAGTTAATTATTGAAAAACAGACACAAGATCTTTTTGTTTCTTAATGATATTCCACTGGTTTATTACAGATATTGAATGAACAATTTATATGTATTTGATAGGTGATCATTTGTATAACATTGTATCAATGCTCTAAAAGCATGCTCAAAGCACTAACAGCCTAATAGCTCTGGGTACAAAAGCTCACAAGCGGGTACATCATTCCATATACCCCTCATGATGAGTTGGAACAAAAACTACAATGCTGTATCTGTTCATCTACCATTGTTTTCCTTTCCATTCTACTAATATATATAACAAACACCAATGTTCAAATACTGATGTGAAGCTTATTCAAAGCATGATGGTTGGCCACCACTGACGTAAGACATGTCAGGTAGGGATGCGAGATAGAGGCTGAGAACAGGGGAGGGAGGAGAAAGGAAAGGGGGAGGGGATAATCTGTTTCATAAACTTGGAGCCATGTAAACATGTACACAAGCCGTTCTCTTCACACCTGTCAAATGTGGTGTTACCGAACTCACGCTCCTCCCCACACCCCACACGTTCACAGCCATGTCAGGGTCTAGGCCAATGAAATAAATAAACAACATCTACCCACGTCTGAAGAAGATGTGGTTCCGGCCAATGTGTAATGGGACAGTAAATCAGCAATACACATTCACTGGGCACCTACACGCATGAAATTGAAATTAGATTTGCTGTTTACAAGGTGAGATGAGATGAGAAATATCTGTAAGCCTGGGATGAGCGGTGTCCATGAAATGTGCAAATTAGCTGTGCCACCAAACGTTTTTTCTCTAAGCTTCTTTCATAGCTATCAAGTCAGGTATGAATAATACAGAAATTTATTTTCAAAACTTTTTGCTAAGAATGTTCTTTACAACATGATAAAATAAGACACTTAACGTAGAAAATAGTTATATCTAACAGGGTTTTCTCCTTAGTGCTAATTTGCAGATGAATGCAGCTTTTATCACCCCATAAAATTGTGTACTTCTTCCATCAAAATGTTTTGCTGATGTTCTTCACCACCTCCACCTCCAGATGAAGTACATGTACTTATTAGAGGAAATATCCGGTATAATATTGAGGAGGATCAAGAACATGAACCAAAGAGGACCCACCCACAACTGGATGTGATAAAATACAGTTGCTCCGCTTTAGCATTGGAAATCTGTCCATTACCTCTCAGTAATGGAGAATTGTGTGATTCATTATTAGAATATAGCATAGGATATAGTCCATTACCAGAATAATATTGTAGTATTGAAGAGTTTTTGACTTGTACTTTCAAACAGCCATTACTTCCACATCATAAAATATCTTGACATTAGTCAGTATCAAACTTATTCTTTCTGATTGTGAATCATACACTCTATCATATGAGCTATGTAGGTTATGAGAAAACTAACACAAGTTCATCTAAAAACAGCAAGAAGCACACATTAACTGTTCATACAAATTCATACTTTGTACGCAGAGATCATTCATTTTACATGGTACATATGAACAAAATGGCATTAATAATTCCTACGAGATGCCGAAAATTTCCAATCTTCATTTCGTAAACTATTTATTATAGGTGTTTTGGTCGCTAGGGATGCAACACAAACTAATGCAGTATTGGCCAGTTGCACTGACTAGATACTTCAGATACATTTGTTACATCTGCTTAAACCTGGGTAAATCAGGGATAATCGCATCGGGAGACCATCAAAAACCACTAGACAGTCTCGGCATGACAGGAATCCTTTGTGTGTGGTAGACATAGGATCAATGAACCATGGCCAGTGCAAATAAGTAGACATACAGGATACAGTACACATGCAGGTATACCCCAATATCCACTCTTGATGCAACTCCACCACAGAGAAAATTCCTGCATCCTTGAATAGAATTCAAACTCACCCTTAGCATGGCATTCTGCCACACAAACCACTTCCCTATTTGGCCCCCCATGTTGTGACACTTGTACTACCTCCAACAAGCCACTGTCAGAGAACTCTACAACCCACTGTCAGAGAAATATACAACCCCACTGTCAGATAACTCTACAAGCCACTGTCAGAGAACTCTATAACCCCACTGTCTCAGAGAACTCTACAAGCCACTGTCAGAGAACTCTATAACCCCACTGTCAGATAAATCTACAACCCACTGTCAGAGAACTCTATAACCCCACTGTCTCAGAGAACTCTACAAGCCACTGTCAGAGAACTCTACAACCCACTGTCAGAGAACTCTATAACCCACTGTCAGAAAACTCTACAACCCACTGTCAGAGAAATCTACAAGCCACTGTCAGAGGAATCGGCCCCACTGACAAGTAAAGGAAAACATTACAAACTAATGCTACTTTTGACTATCTTAACATCTATCTTCAAGAAAACCAAGCTTGTTTTAGATGAAATGTCAAATAGTTTTATGGGAAACAACAATCATTTTTCTTTGTTTTGTTTTTATCTTTAGTCCAACTGAGGTCATCTATCTCGAAAGGTAAATCAGAGCGAAGTGTTTGTCAGTTGTGTATGTGCCATGTTGAACCAAACTCTTAGGCTGTTTAGAAAACATGCTATGATGGGGGAAAGTGGATAATGAACATGCTAGAAATAGCCCCAGTTTACCCTACTTCTATATTCCTAACAGCGAAACCCTGTCTTAATATTGCACCAATGATTTGAGGTTTGGGGACATATACAACAGTAATTAATTGATCTTAATAGCTTGAGGTGGGAGGAAAACCTGCAACTAGGTGTTACAATGCACAGAGAGAGAGAAAGGGGGGAAGAAAGAGTGAGAGGGAGAGAAAGAGGGAAAGAGAGGAGAGGGATAGAGAAAGGGATAGATAGAGAGAGAGATAGAGAAAAATGGAGACATAGAGAGAGAGGGGAGAGGTCAAGCAAGAGAGAGAGAGGGAGCGAGGGAGGGATGGAGAGAGGTCGAGCAAGAGAGAGAGGTCAAGCAAGAGAGAGATAGGGAGAGAGAGAGATATATATAGAGAGAGAGAGAGCGGGGAAAAGAGAGCAAGATATATAGAAAGAGAGACAAAGAGAAAAAGAAAAAGAAGATGGAGAGAGAAGGAGAGAGATAATACAGTATTAAACATAAAAATCAGAAAAACCTTAATTAAAACTGATTCCATAAATTGTATATTGAATGAATACGAGAGCTGAAAGTCATGAGTTATCAGGATCCTAGACCACCGCAAGCCATCAACTGATTCCATTACATGCACAATAAATCACCACTGCATAGCCCAGTTAATTGTCAATATCCATTTCCCAGATAATCTCATAGATATCAGTCTTCAATCGATTCAGCAGTGTTCCCAATCTGTCATAGAGATTCTGTGATAACACTGCAGGCCTCCGCGATGCCTAATGTACTCCTGATACCCATGTATTAACTTTCCTTCTCATGACCAGTAAATACCAACTTTTCCAGATCGCATCAATCTTTGTCCTCGTCATATATCTATCTTTGTATGTATATATCTATCTTTGTGTGTCTATATGGCTGGCTGTGCTGCATCATGTATATATATCATCGTCAATATACTGTCAGAATGTGTCGATATTACTTCCTAATATGGACATGCTGCCATTTACTTGTATATGAGATTCATTCCTCCATCAACAAGATAATTTGCAATTGAAACTCTCAACCTCTCCACATAGATACTATGAAAAATACAACCTTGGATATTAAATATGTCAAACTATAGTACATGTGATCCATTCTTCATATTTCTTTAACCAGGTATTATGCAAATATTAGTTCCATATATTATTTCCTAGGTGTCAGAGCAAGGATAATATGTCAGGATCGGGTTAGAAGCTGTAGTCAGCTATGCACATCATATAGGTATCTCTTCTAATGCAATATGGCAGGTACGCATCAATGCAGGTCAGACATAAGCTCGGCAGTCGGCTCTTGGCAAACACAGAATAAATACACATAGCTAAAGGCACCAATAGACAAGACTTGGTGGAATTAACATAATATCAAATTATCTGGCTAAAAATACATCAGGCTTTTAGCATTAGGATACATACAAATCTATTAAATGAATAGAAAACAGATGGTTGGTAGTCAAGTACACTATATATAATATAATATGGATATTGGTTCATGTGTTCTTTACAGTTGTATGCATGATTTAATATCTAATTTGCTGCGATGGAACAAATAAAAGGTAACCATTGAAAATGTTTTCATGAATTAAATATTGTTTAATTCCACTTGCAATTTTTTTAATGAATGGTATTGCCATCATTTATTATTTGAAATAAAGAAGCTTTACAATTAATTCTAATAACATATTACTGTATATTTAAATATGTGTAACATACAGGCCTTTAATTAAATTATTTATACACAGAACATTGGAAGATATTTATGACCATACATCAAGAAAATCCCTGAATGCGCAATGTGACTATCATGCCTGTCATGCCAGCTGAAAGCTATCTATAGATAGATACATAGATAACAGGCCCTATTCCAAGTTACAGACATAATTGCATCTCCACATGACTAGTCATGACCAGCGTTACATCACCTATAGTCTATCACCAACCGGCCAACTGACACCAGGGTGAGCAAGGGGACAATATTACACACACAGAACTACAGCCTTACCTGAGGAAACGTGCCAGTAGTGACCAGTACAGTACACCTTCTATCTGA
Source organism: Lepetodrilus fucensis (assembly GCA_032361325.1). NCBI lineage: Eukaryota > Metazoa > Mollusca > Gastropoda > Lepetellida > Lepetodrilidae > Lepetodrilus > Lepetodrilus fucensis. Next base: position 81,930 of record JAUTBV010146918.1, on the reverse strand, counting down.
AGAACACTAACTCACAAGAAGCTGCTGTGTTGTAATGATGTATGGAAGCACACGGACCAACACAGGGATGTTCTTAGTTATAACACACAGTGAATCCTCAGAGAGTTCGGTAAAACCAACAGATGAGGACAAATCCGAGCAGTGTGACCGTGAATTCCAGCACTGTCAGCTAGAGATGAATGAATTGTAGGGAAATCAATCACATGACTGATCCTAGAAGCTGGTGGAGCCGATCCTGCACTAGGTAATCAAAGCGTTAGCCGATGCTGTCATAAATCCCATCTGTATCCAGGCTACAGGATGCTATCTAACTCCTTCCCTAGCTCTCGGCCAATCGCAGTGGTCTGTTTTGCTGGTGACCTTTCACCTTAATTTGGAGAGTTTGCACCAGTGGAGAGAGGACACAGCACCTATCAGCAGACTCGTTTGTTCGGCAGTTGATAAATGTAGTTGATGACTGAAGCATCCTACGGCCAATATAGCTCTGTGAGGCAAAACAACATAGGTCTGCAGCATATACAGCTGGCCTTTAACAATGACTGTATATAGTTAGGCATGTCACTGGTGGAATATACTGATAAATCACTGACAACTGGTAGGTTACGTGTGATATTACTGGTGGGATATATCACTGAGATATCATTAGTTGGATATATCATTAATATCATATTGATGGGCTGTTTTATTGGGATACCATTTGTGGGATATATCACAGATATAATTGATGGATTGTGTAACTGGGATAACATTAGTGTGATAATATCACTGATATATCAATATTGGGGTGGGAGAGTGGGGGTGTGGGGGGGGGGGGTGTGTGTGTGGATACAACGCTAATATCATATGGGTGGGATTACACTTTTGAGATATATCAGAAATATCATTCATGGGTTATATGATTTGGATACCATTATTAGGATATCACACAGTGTGATATCACTATAATGTGCCCACAGTAATAAAAATCAGTTTTGTTGACAATTATCAATATCAAATATTATCAACAGTAATTAGCAGCCATTTATGATCAGCACTCTAGCTCCACAAAATAATATCATACAATTGCATCACTTCAAAATAAACAAATCCCCGCATGGTAATGCAATGCAGTGGATGGAGACACAGCCCACTCTAGCTCCATACAGCAATAATCATGTCTGGAGCCTACGAGTAATCGCCGTCTAAGTTCGGCATCTAAGGCGTGAGATGAAGACAGATTTGCCGCAGTATACACAGCGGGGAGTGTGAACCAGGGGATAAACAAACACTGGCTGGAATCGAGTGACCATGGACCGAGGTGTTATCTAACGTTACCAACATGTGGAGGAGAAAACTATGTGTGGATTACACACCGCAGCATAAACTCAATAAATGTCAGATCAGTTTTGCATACACCTAGGGCAAACGGTGGTGCCAATTTATTTACACGTGACTAAATCAATGTGTAAACGTGTTCAGAAATCCATACGCTGGGTTTATAGCTGCTGATTGCTTGTACTATGAAGAAGAAGAATCGCAGTTTGAAGACTTACGGTGGTGCCATTGCCTTTCTTGTCAACTTTTGAATGAGATAATATTTTCTAAACTTGGGGGTATTTATTATTTTTATCGGTGAAGTCTTTCCAGAGAGGTTGTGAAAACAGACGTTTATCAGTGTCGAAGACAGACCAAGGTAAAGATGTATATTTTTCCAACTTGAATACACACTTTGACACAGATTTCCACTTAGAAATAGATTTGAAGATTAATCAGGAATAGAACTAATTTTAATAGACATTAATCAACAAGGATATTAGCAATGATATTCATAAGCTACTTCTAGCTAATTGTAATGGTTCTCTTAATAAAAAATATAGTTCCAAAATGTATACTTGTTATTTAGAAGAAAATAGTTAATTACTGTTCAGTCTGCAACACAGAAATGGTTAATAATGAACAAAAGAAAATAACTGATTTTGTGATTAAAGATTGTAAGTCAAGAATTTGAATTACTTTAATTTATATCCAAAATTAAATTGCTTTGAAGGACATTAATCTGTATTTAATCTCCCCAAACAGATTATTGTGCAAGAATCCTTTAGTTAATGCATACAATACACTTATCTTAAGGCATATACAAATCAGTGCTTTCTATGGCATGGTGACCAAAAGTACCGTAGTTGCTGTATCAATAGCTAGCATGTTATTTATTGGAAGCTGATTGTTGGTGTGTACCCTCCTTTACTGTCCTATCAGCTGGAAGGTAGCATATTCTCAGAGAGATATAACTAATAACACATGAGGTAGCATATTCTCATAGAGATATAACTAATAACACATGAGGTAGCATATTCTCAGAGAGATATAACTAATAACACATGAGGTAGCATATTCTCAGAGAGATATAACTCATAACACATTAATAGTATCATGTTTTACTACCAATAAATGTATCATCAGTTCTCAATTGAGCTTTCCACTTTTCTGAAGTCAGCCTATCAGCATTACGTACACCTTCTGGTGCCATACACAAACCAACAGTATCAACACTTCAAGCCTATCAGCTTTGCCTTGGCATCCTCCTTGGTATACCGTAGTTAGGATAATGGTAATCTTACAAAATTAAGTAACACAATGAGGTCTAACAGCATGGTTATCAGTACCCTGTTGTTATCTGTGCCTTGTCAAACATGCTGAATGATGCTGGATTCAAACAGGATCCTCAGACTGGGTGCAGGCTATAGACACTTGCCGCAGTATCTGGTGGTATACCAGAACACCAGTCTGTCATAGCTAATCCCATGTGATGATGCTGGATTCAAACAGGATCATCTGACTGGGTGCAGTCTGTAGACACTTACTGCAGTATCTGGTGGTATATGAGAAGACCGGTCTAGCTGTCATAGGTGATCCTACGTGCCCATGGTTTATGGATTGCAGAAGATCTTGTAGCACTTATACTGCACCTGCTATCATGTTGGTGTGGAAAACACAGGCATGGATTACCTGCAGTACATATGGTGATACTAGATGAGATAGAGATGGAAGTGCAAGTGCAGCAGATACTATTGTTATTGTTATTATAAAATATATTAAAGCCTATGTTATTATGTTAACCCTCTCCCTGCTGAAGGTAACCAGAGATTCCCTAAAGAGCAGTGCCTGTGTCTAATCCAGCAGGGAGAGGGTTAAAGCTGTGCTAGTTTATGTCTGTGTAATGTGGATCTTTCTTGCCATTTATTTCTGGGTATAATGGAAATTGTTCAACACATTAGCTGGATTATCATAAAATTTTAAAAAAGCAAACCATAATTTAAATTTTATTTTGAATTCTGTTAAAAATCATATTAGTAAATAATTCATTAGCATAGGCAGACATGTAATCAACCAAAAATATGTTATGATGATGGAAAGTTCTTTCTTTTAGAATTGAATATGCTTACACAAAGTACTAGAAATACCACAAATAATGTCTGAAGTTCCTTTTGGTGCAAAACAAATTCAAACCGTCAAAGCTAATAACCTTCATCATCTTTCAAATAACTGCATCAATTTCCATTGGTAATTGCAAAATGGTTGAAATTGTATCCATAATACACTTGCATATAAAAAAAACCTACACCATAATTTTATGTCTATTGCACATGTACATGGGAAAACAGCCAAATTGAAGTTAACAAGACGTCATATCCATGCATGCCTCTAGAGGCATGTGCAATGCGTTGTATACATCTGTTTGTAGTTCTCAATTAGATCATAAAAAAAATTAGCTCTTTAATACCCAGTGGCGAAGCACGTTTCTGTACAAGCCATTACCGTGTAGACACATCGCGGCATAATATTCCTGGCACTCTTTTGTGCGAAAACCGCAAAATGCGCTTGGAGAGTCTACCCAAGGGAGGTAATTATTGTCACATGACAGGACCAGGTGACCTGAGGAAATATGATTAAGGTAATGGAATTGCATCAGAGTAAAGCAGAACAAGCTCGGGACGGGCTGGCCATATGTTCAGGGCGTCGCTTATTGCTATCACACTTTAATTTGTCAATACACTTTCGTTCCACTTCACTGCGATGGAATATCCGTATGATTTATATCATTTATCATTTCAGTCGAATGGATAATAAAAAATCATAATTGTGATCTGACGAGTTGATGTAGGACAATATCCATGTAACTAGCGTTCATTCATAAGATCAATATGGAGACGCTTTTCAGCGAAAATCAATGTACTTCTTAGACTAGATGAGGCCGAAGTGTTGATTTACATAGGTTATGGTGTCATGATGGTACAATTATTGTTTCAAATACCAGCAAAATGTTTTGAAATTTATTTCCTTTTGTTGGTGAGCTACAATCATGTTAACAGTTATTTCACTAATATCACAGTTTTGAAACCTACAAGACGTGTTGCCACTTTATTGATAGAGCATTGAAGAACACTGAAGAGCAGTGACTGGTACTGATGAACCAAGAACGATAAATAAACTTCAAGAGCACAGCCACTGCTTTGCTTGCTATTATGACTGTATGAATACTTGTACATTAAACGGATACCATGAATCTCTAAATGATTAGTTTATTATTATGTTGCTTCCTATAATATATTATATTTATCTTTTTAAGTACCAAAATAAATTCTTAAATGAATTATATTTTTTTTCCGTTCTAAATCCATTCTGACTACCTTTACATTTTTCAGAAACCAAAACTATCCATCATTTATATCAACAGAAAGATGAAGAAGTGTCTAATACCCACCTG
>JAUTBV010146918.1:0-77176 GCA_032361325.1 Lepetodrilus fucensis | reverse complement strand
CCCCCCCCCCCCCCCCCCCCTCTCTCTCTCTCTCTCTACCGCCAAAAAAAGAAGAAGAGAGATTCTACCATAGATATATATATAGCTACAAATTCATAATTTGGCATTCTAAAACTGTAATTAACTTTAACACCTTTCATTGTAGTATTTATGCAGGCAATGTGCTATGTTGAAGAATTTTACGAGCCAGCACGACAGATGTAGTTTGAGCCTTCCAAGCTGTTCAGTAAGCACACCTGCGAGAATAACTCTTAAATTCTTCAAATGTTTGAGATTAGACCAGACAAATGGTTATTTGAGGGAATGAAATGCCCTGAGGAGATAGGTGAAGCAACAAACATGACCATGGCTTGCCCTGGAGATGTGATAAGATGCACTGGGATAACCTGTTGGTCTTCAAAACCGATAGCAATGAAACCTTCTGGTACCCATTGGTGCCACTGTTGGCTTTACTCTCGGACAATGATGTACAATCAGCTTAAAATAGCTCCACAGTGCCTAGTCTGGAAAGTACGTTCTTCTAACAAGCTTTGACCAAGTTGTACTTGTATGTACTTCCATATATAGACCGAGTACAGTCTCTGCAATAACAATTATGTGTTCTGCAATGTCTCAGACATAGAACAAAATGATGAGTTCTGCAATGTCTCAGGTATAGAACAAATTATGTGTTCTGCAATGATGAACAGAAACTGGCAGCAAGTTTCAATTGAAACTTAGACGATATTGATGAGCACACAAAGTATAACAGGAAACCAGTCCCAATGTCCATCGAACAGACAGGAAGATCGCACATTCTGGACCTAGAAGACCAGTCAGTCCAGTTGTCCACCTGTCCAAGCAAACACTGGACAACAGACTTCCACAAACACTGGACATCAGATTTCCACAAACACTGGACAACAGACTTCCACAAACACTGGACAACAGACTTCCACAAACACTGGACAACAGACTTCCACAAACACACAGGACACTGAACCAGGAGAGTGTGCTGATCCCAAACATGATTTTATCGCCCAGCTACTGGCTTGGAAGGATGCCGTTCCTATCCATTCCATCTCACCTCCCGTCCCCAGGGCCTACGACTTTAATTGGACATTGGATATAATGGACCCACTGATAGAGGAAAAACACCAACAGGGGAGCTGGTTTGATGCTTCCAGATAGAAGCAATGGTGCCGGTCTGGATTCTCCCTCTTACAGCCTAAAGCCAGTTTGTGCTTACTATACTTCTTAGACTATCCTAGGTGTTCTATCATGTACCGTCTACAAGGCATACAATATCATTCCTATTATATTAACCATGGTTCACAATGTCATCTTGCTCCGAGAAACTTGGCTGGGAGATCAAGTCTATAATAAGGTGTGTATTCATATTAATTCTTCATACATGGTAATAATGTGTGCATTTATATAGCGCCAAATCCTTGCTTCAGAAGCATGCTCATAGCGCTACATTATTACCCCGGTCAATGGATCAATGTGCACTCATTTCACCTTCTCAACTCCCTGGAGAGTATACAACTCAAGCTGCCAGTTAAAGCACTAGAAACTTTTTACATTCACAATTCCATCTCTTCCTACCCGGGTACCCATTCACATCTAGGTGGACTGGAACAGTGTAGATCTAAGCACTTTGCTCAAGAGTGCTACATGATGGCATGAGCTAGGCTCAAACCCGGGACCTTTGGGTTATATTTTTATTATTATGAGGCAGACTCACTATACTACCTCTAGACCACCGCGCTCCTGGTCTACATGGTAATAATAATGTACATTTAAATTGTGTTAGACTCCATGCACATGGTGCATGCTCAAAGCCTTACACTATTATTCAAAATACCAGTGTACACTCATTTCAGCTTGTCAACTCTTTGAGAAGTACACCAACGAAAATGTAATGGTCTTTATAATAGTATGGTACTATATAGACTGAATAGAAGTCTAATACAGCAGAAATCTACTTAACATAATGTGCCGATATTCCGTCAAAAGTTTCCCAAGACAAGTTTACTGCTGCAAATTGGCAATTGTTCTCCTGACAGCTAGTGTAGTATACATACACATGGGCCATGCTTCTGTGGTAGATCCCATGATATGACAAGTCAGACAGATCAGTATCTACATTGACAGAGGCAATGCACAGCTGATAGCCCCAGGTTGACTGGCTTCAGACAAAATACATCCTTCGGGGCGCTCCAGGCCATCCAAGACCATAGCCGCAGCATTATTGTAAAGTCTTACATTACAATTGGCATACTACATACTGAAATTTATGCCAATTCTTCTCAGCACAATATTACACATGGGAGTAAATAAGAAATCTGTGAAGTAATACATTACCATTGCTAGTTTTATTGCCGTCGTCGAACGGTATATTACACTCACGAGTTTATTTTTTTTATTGGCTAACCCAGACAGCCAACCTGGTATCTGCATCGTCATTTCCAATTTGTTGTTCGCAAAAATGTCTGTTAGTCATCCTCAGGTCACAAGAGGAGGAAATAGCCAATAAAACCTATAGTGCTCGAACCCAGATCAGTAATTCCTCCGCAGATTCTTAAAAGCCGTCTGACTACAAACTATATATATTAGAAAAAGAAATTACAGCTTAAAATTTGCGTAATCCAATTTAGTATGTACGTCCATCATATTGAGTTTATGTCAGCAACTGAACGAAAGGAAATGAATATTATTTCCTGATAAGAACTCTTGCCATTTTTACATTAAAGTATATGTCTTCATTGTATCCTGCACTGTATAGACTTACAATATAATGTGGATGAGATGCACCTCAGATACACGCTAGCCAATTACCGATAAAAATCATGTAACTTTATATAGAGAATTATGATAAGAAAATCAATCAACTTCATCAAATTTAATTTTCTTCTAGACAAATGTCACTATACTAAACTGATCAACAGATATCAATTCTTGTACCAATAGATATCTCAAATCTCATTTTTTTTCCCCCATTGTTAAGCAGCATTCCATCTTTATTGATGCCTGATAAACATCACCAAATTTAATTCTTAATATCCAGAAAAGTACTGGACTCGGTAATATGATTTGCTAACTTCAAATGACGTTAACTCAGTTAACTCAGGAAAAGACGAACAAATCAATCTCGACTGTATCTGCCTGCAATACCTATCCATACCATCTAATAAAATCCAATTTCCTGCAACCATCTCAGCACTAATGTTGTAGTGCCCACATTACCCGCGTTCTGTTGTTGCGATGGAACACAAGTAAATCACAAGGTTAATGGTTTCCTGCGGACCTGACCAGCCTGTGTATGGACAAGACACAGAGAGAGAGGCCTTAAGACTTGCACAAGCCACTTGCAGATACCCTATAAACACATAATGAAAGCCCTGGCCATTACTGGCGATGATTTACATTTTGGTGGATGGTAGGACCCACACTTAGGTTATTGGGAACAGATAATAAAGGCTTAGCGCCAATGGTGCTTGGATCATTCATGGAGAAATGGAGGCTGAAAAAGCTGTACCGAGTAAGTGCTGTTCTTTGAATGGTGAATGAGGATCTCAGGTTTTGAATGGTGATTTCTCCTACTAGGACGAGTCCTCTGGTGCGGGAGATGTGTTCTCATGCATGTTAGATCAGTGTACATCACAGTGGATGTGAGTCCAGCCCGGAACACCATCAACTCTCTCCATCCAGCACAGGAGCCTCATGACCAACACACACTTCACCGGCACAACTTTTAATAAGTGGATCACAACCCAGAATTGTTGAGTAAACAACATTTGATTCGGACAAGGCTACTTTTCGGGGCCATGACGGAAAGGTTATAATGGAAAGGTTTTACCCAGAGAAAGTAATTGCCTCTTGAAGCAAAGGTGATCCTAAAATGTAGTTTGTCATTGTCAAAAAGCATCCAATATACTTTCTCCAAGTATTGTCATCTCCATCAAAAGTCAAACTTACTGTAAATGATGGATGGGGCCATATTGGAAAAATAGGCGTTCAACCTTAAAGTGACTTGTCGGCAGCAGAAGATCACAACCTTGCAGCAGGAAGTCAGACTCGGCAATTGTATATGATATTCTGCAGTAAGTATCCATCATGCAGATAGTTAACACTTGAAATATGACATGCCAGTCGGAACAAACAGAGGTCTCTGGTCTTCCTTGAAATACATAGACCATTGGATCTTCATATGCAGCAATGAACCAATCAATCAATTATGCAGTATTTGTTGGAAGCAATGGGAAATCCACTGGGTAAGCACAACACCATTTGAATGATGGTGACAGAAGATGTACATACATGTTCAAATTCTCTAAATATTAAAATATGTTTCACTTCAGATGTTTCAATGTTATACAGATTAAAACCCTGGAAATGAATCATTCATACAAATAAGTAATAACCATTGGTTGGGGCCTCCATGTACCATCATACAATTGGCTGTCACACCATGAGACATATCATCACACCATTGGTTGGATACCATTGGCTATAGTATACTGTGACAAACCATCACACCATTGGCCGTGGTTACTGTGTGACCATGCTGGTAAATGAAATCATAAAGTAATGTACAAAATATGTCAACTCACCATGAACAAAGTCGACTTCAAATGTTACTCCAAGTTATATCCACTATTTGTGCAACTTCTCTTCTGAATAGAGATCTGAAAACGAACAAGACAGATATCAATATCAAATCGTGACTGCTGATGAAATCTTATCAATTATTTGCATTAAAACTTTCACCTTCCAATTTATCATGTTAAATTGGGATCATTGTAGTCTCAATTCATCTGGGTTTTTCTAAGCATGACTCACATTTGACTGTTTTGATTTAATCCACGGAGACTGTCATCTCACTACAATTTCCTCACAATGTAACTGGTCAATAATGTAATTACACTGTTTTTTTGTGACTGAATTTGTTGAAATGATTACAACCTGGATTTCAATAAATATAATTAACACCGACATTTATTAAGTTTGGCTTGCAACATTGTATCAATAAGCCTATGATGGATGGTGTTAAACAGCAATTATAAACGTCAGTCAACAAAGACCATGCAATGAGAATAATAAAGCACAGTGATAATTCAAGTGTTTGCTGTGATGAACATAGCAAAGGCAGTACATTATCTCATAACCCAGACGACGGCGTCGACACTTCCGTGCAATGTCACGTCACGTGCCACAAATAACGTTCTCATCACTGCCACAATGCGTATGCAAATGAGTTGCAGTCTTCACGACCATTACTGCATTCTCTCGGATCTCCCAAAAGCCAACAGGAAGTTACACATAAATTCCTTAATATATTCCGCAAAATGTTGTGGTTTTATATATTTATTCAAATTGAATAATGATGAGTCAGTTGTGCAAAGAAATATGTGTTAATGTGTTACTCTTTTCTGGAACAGTCGATTTAAAATTGCAAATAATGATTCTGAAATCTAATCAAACATAGCTAATAGTTTACTTGTTAGTGTCGATACTAGATGAAACTGTTAAGTGTTTATTTAACTTTTTTCTTGTTGGATATGACGACAGGTGCCCAATCGAATAGAGTATCATTTTATTCAATCTCAGAGAGGGTTAAATTTCCTCAAGAATGCACCATCAATGAAATACACATCTCCTTCACAATCTCCTTCACATTGGCTTCTCTCACTACTACAGTATATAAAAAATTATCTTCCAATGTAAGATCATGTCATTCAAACTTGTTCTCAGTGCATGCAAGTTGCGGAACAAATCGGGCGATAAATTTCCAAAGCATCGAAGTAGAAATATTGGCAATTGATTCATTACTACAGCTAATACATACATGGTCCAGCATCCATACATCCCAACTTCACCTCAAAAACATCCCCATTCCATCTTTAACTTTATTCAGTATGCAAGCTGCTAGTACTTGTAAGAATGTATATTAAATGTACATCAATGTTATGACTGATGAAGAGCTATACAAGCACCACGGCATTGAGCTCACTTCCACATATTCTCCATACAAATGCATGTTACAACAGCCCCAGCAATTGACCCCCATAGCTAGACGATCCTCAAGTGATCTCTATACATACAGAAATATTTAATGCGTACACCTCATCTGCCAATGGACCTGTCAGTTGCAGCCAATCAAGCGTGAGGGCATTGTGACAGGATTAAGTCACCACGGCATTCACATACATCATTTATCCGCGATCAATGCCCAGCTAAGAATCCTCCAAGTCTCCCACTTACAGACACTTCTCGCCGAGTATACCACACGACGGGTCTCGCAGAGATCGCTCTGCATGCAGGTATGTCACGCAAATGCCCATGTCTGATTGGTCCAGGTGAAGTTTATCGAGGGTCATCCGCAGCCAATCTGACTAATGACAACCATCAACAATGCCCGAGGCTGCGTAAGTCTAATTGCATCGGTTTACTTGTTTTCTGTAGGCACAAGTGAGGTGGAAGGTTGGAAGGAAGGCAGAATTGATTACCATTCTGTAGGTATTCCACGGAATAACCTGTAAACCATGCAGAAGAGTCAAGACTAGCGAAATAATTAATTGGTCCAATACTCGACACACATTACCAATAGGTAATACAGATAACACAAGAAGATAGCAGTCACCAACATTACCACCACATTTCTCAGCAAATATATTAGCTTCAATGAGAAAACCACTGCCAGAATACACCTAAACTATCTCATTATTTGCTCAGATGATACAGAAACAGTACGATTAATTGAACATTTACGACGAACGTCTGTACCGTGTTAACGATCTCACTCTAACACAGTATACCCTCATGTAGCTGTCTCCATCTTCTCAAGAAGGTATCACTGAAGAAAGTAATGTCTGTTTTAGACTGCCATGTTAATTAGTTATTAGACTGAGGAATGAAAACAACACTGTGGGCTATGTTAGCTCCATAAATCATGCCATGAAATAGCAGAGCACGTACAAATCACTGCCGAAAGAACATCTGAAATTGATTAACAAATCCTTCTTTAGGGCCATTTTCTGCGATAGACAATTCCAGCCAATCAAAAGAGCCAAAAGCTCAAATGAATTATTTCAGTCAACACGATGTGTGAAAAACTATAGTCCATTCAACAGTGAGAATACACGTTCTCGTGTATCCATCCCAACAATAAAAATAAATTCAATGATGTTTCTGTCTATGGAAGATTTCTTGGAAATCAATATTTCCTCCAGTTTCATTGTCCAGTTACATTGCTGCTTCCACGAGCTAATCGCCGTCATCGATGTTTACCAAACGTAAGATGTAAATCCAGAGCTATTCCTGAGGATGAACTCTTCCAGTGACCCTGTGTGTGGTAATATCATTGCTATACCGCGTCCTGACATTAGCCTACGGTGCTACAACCATAACCCTTTTATGGCTTGTGAAAAACATTCTGATTGGCTGCCGAATGGTGTACTTAGGGTTGTGATCAATTCCTTATTAAACACTGCCATCGATTTAAGGTCAATGCCAATGGGATCGGCGATGCTGACTAAAATGTGTTTTATGACGACACATTTCAGGGAAAATACCGATTACGTTACAGAATACAGCAGAATGCCGGATCTTCCTGCATTTTCTTTTTCAAGAACCTAAATGATCGCATAGAAAATCTTCAAAATTCGTCAGAAAAGGGATTCATGAAATAGATCTGTGGTTCATTTAGTTCTTCCATAATGATATCACCATGGTTTCAATGTCAATTCTGGCCAATGTTGATTTTACAGTAGTAGAAAATGTGCATGGATCATTAGGCATGTTGAATTTCTTTACATGTTCATGTATACACATTTGTAGAAAGAAGACCATCTCTCAGAAACTACAAGTATATTGAGGAGCCTTTAAATGTGTTACTCTTTGAGATACAAATACAAGTCCAATGAAAGGAAATCTACTAACCTAATATTGCATCCCAATAATGAATGGTAATATTGTTAATATGTATCACAAAGATCTCAAGTGTTATTGTCCACAAAGCTTAAAACTTCAAATATTTTCTTCTCTCAAAGATCTTGTGAGGACGCTTAACAATTTATATTTGAAATTCACTCTGGTGAAATCTGTTGCCTTATTGGACAAATTGCTCAATCCCATGACTGACATATCCTTACAGCCTTAAAACATTACTGCAAAACTAATTACATCAATGTAAATATATCAGCCGAAGTAATCAGCAGTTTATTCAAACCCACAACCTTGTTCCACATAGGCAGTAATACATTGTCCAAACACGATCAGCATCTTTCAATATGGACTCTCGATCTAGACAAGACATCCTCCGTACCTTTGTAGCTGAATTACGCGGAGATGCAAAGCCTGACGAACATATTTTCTTACAATGTATGAGGAAAACCAATCACAGAAGCAGAGCAATTCAATGACAAGCAGAAGCCTTGTTTAAAAATCAGATTACGGCTTTTCTGCCAGTGACATATTAACTCTCTGGGAAGCAATTTAAACTTTATTTCATTGTCACATTGACCATGCTGGCATTACCCTTTGCAAGGTATTAACTGCGATAGTTTGCAGTAGGTCTTTAAAGCCATGCAAGGGCTAGATCACTTGCGTCTGTACAATCTCTTTTGTATTTTTTTCACCAGATGCCATCGTAAAGAGAATTGAATGTATATAATTTAAATTGAAACTTGCACGACTGTTCTAAATAACAGATACATTGTAAGATAAATTCATAATAGCAGTGAGGTCAAAATCCAGACTGTCGCCAAGTGCATACATCTGCCATGACATAACACGACATACCACAACACAATGACACAGCAGGAAGCTACATGACATGGCACCAATAAAACCCACACTTCACTTCATTTCTACAGCAATCTGTGGCAATGTTGAATTAGAAACGTCGTAATGGAAATAGTTTTTTTGTGTGCGGGTGTTTTCTACGATCAACGCTGAATGCCGCCCTCTGTAACCAAGTTACCAGGAAGCATCTTTCCACTGATGCCTCACGAAGCACCGTGATTGCATTCACCATCAACAGCCCAAAGAGAACTTTAGTCATTCTGACAACCACACACCACTACCAATGGATTTCTTATAGTCTGGCTGGGTTTCCCTTGGGCTAGACGGGGAGGCTTTCCCCATTGTGTAGGATTTCCAATATCGAGACAGCAATATTGTCACATCTTCACTCAATCTTCCAATCTATCTTAAAATGATCCAACTCTGCCAATAATATCTCAGATGGCTCAGAATTGCAATAAATTGAGTGTGTCTATCATCACATCCATGCAAATCCCTTGGCATTCTGGAGACGCATTCTTACAGGAATATATACTACTGCTAACGTTTAATCGATCAATCTGTCTGCACATGAATATATGTTACATATTGCCTATGAATTGCAATCCAAAGCTCAAAGGAATTTGAGAAAGTTGTTAATGAACACATGAATATAAATGGCAGTCTCAGCTGATAATTAGTTTTAAGTAATATTTGTATATATCTCACATGTAATGTTCAAGTAGCAAAGGGAAACTATCTAAATATTTTGGCTTAATCTAATTCCAAATTTTCTGATTCCATTTAAATTTAATAATTCTGGCTCATTCTTTTAAAATCCTTACCATTGCTATGTCGTTGTCAGCATTATTACAATTGCTGTCTCTTAACCATTATTATGTCCTCACAATTACTTTATCCTTACCATTTCTATGAAATGAGGGAATGGTCTGTGTAGAACCCATTCAGTACAGTGTCACTGTCAGAGTTATATTCATGCACTTACATTTATATATATTTTTAATTACATGTATTATTTTTTAATTGAGGTTTAAAGTTGCTTTCTAGAATCTTTCACTAATATCACGACTTTTCACTTTTAGGGCAGGAGGAAACCTGCAACATTTGTAGCGCTGGCTGGTACTGAAAAGACCACAGATGATACCATAACTGCATTTCCACTCTACATGGAACCTTTGGCTCTGAAGTCCAACATTCTACCACTGCACTGCCCCTTACATGTATACCGTATGAACTTATAATAAAAACTCACACAGAAATTCTACAATTTCCATAACGGAACACAAAATATATCCCATCTTTCTTTGAACGATAAGGCATGATCACTATATACAGCCATGACTATACTACATAAGAATACTGTACATAGCAGGCAACACCCAGTATGATAACCTCAGCCATGACTATACTACATAAGAATACTGTACATAGCAGGCAACACCCAGTATGATAAGCTCAGCCAGGTGTATACTACATAAGAATACTGTACATAGCAGGCAACACCCAGTATGATAACCTCAGCCAGGTGTATACTACATAAGAATACTGTACATAGTAGGCAACACCCAGTATGATAACCTCAGCCATGACTATACTACATAAGAATACTGTACATAGTAGGCAACACCCAGTATGATAACCTCAGCCAGGTGTACCTGACCACACAGGAAGCCAGAAGCTCAGCACAACAAGGTCCACTGTGGACCATCATGAACCCTTCACCATGGATGAGCTCCCCGACAAGAAGCATATGCAACAACTCCAAAGACCATCCTCCTTGGCCAAAGTGTAGAGGTGTATAATTACTGGACAGGCTGTGGTCAAGTGGGGCCTGTAATTGCTGGTCAATCCCTGGAGTTTGACCCTTCACCTGCCCAAGCCAGGCATGGGCTAGTCTGCTTCACACCTGCCAGGTTCCCAATCTGTGCTCACAGTGACCAGCCAGCCCCTTGCTGTGCCCTGGTGTGTCCCAGGAGATGAAGCAATTAAAGGGATATTTTGATTGTATCTCGGGTTCACGTTTTTCATTATTATAAGGAGGTGCTACACTGGCTAAATCCTAAGGACAAGGTGTCTGGGATTATACTGAAAAGATCATGTTTGTTCAAATGAGGTGAAGAACAAGTTATTACCGTTACTTCAGACAGAAACAATTAGGAAAGAGGAAATGCACATTTGGCAAATTCTAATGTTATATTACGTAGGTCATTGTGCAGTGCTGTACAATTATGACTTCTAATATATATCACAGTGGGTGGTCAGCTTCACATGTGGGAAGATTGGGATGCAATTACTCTGTGTGTACCAAGTGTGCAGTTATCATCCTTGGTTGATCTGTACCAGCCATGGCTTGTAGGTCTTACTGTAACCCATACATAGTATAGCTTCTTCTCAGATCACAAGAACATTGCTGTTCTATTGCAAAATTAGAAAATAAAATGCAATAGATATTGGACATTAGGAACAATTTTATTAAGACTGCAATAAGCTTAACTATTTTTATTCACGTACAAATAGAACCGTAAATTAGGGAAAACATGTTTTTAGACGTCACAACCAAACACTGAATGCTGAGAGTAACAGAGTAATAATACACCATTTTCAACAACCAAAGAACCACGACAGCTACAGAAAAACCAAGAATGTTAAATGCTCACTTGTTTACACACACATGTAAAATACAGCACTACAAATCAAACCAGAACATAGCTCACGCAGCAGAACAACAGTAATAAATTTCAGTGGACTAACTGCTGTAAATCAGGCACCGAGATGACACTCTGGTATCAGGTGAGATCAACGGTGATAAAGATAAATTTTAACAATAGCAATAACAAGCCACTTAAACACGCCATCAAAGGAATCTTCTCACTATAGTTGTAACCATCTGGCTTTGGCCAATGAAGGCATCGTTTTAGCAAGGATGATCGGCCTATTGTTCCAAAAGATAACAAGACTAGAGCAGTGATTTAGTAGGGAAGGTCCTACTCGGAATCCAAAGGGCACAATGAAGTGGTAATTCCTACATATCCTGCCTCTCTTTTGTCATGTTAATGTTGGCCCTGGACAAATTGAAAACTCAGCAAAAGTCCTCGGAAAATTCACTTTAATTGTGTTTACGGTGCAAGAATGCAGACCATTAATATCGTGAACAAGGGGAATTGAAGCCAGAGCAAGTTTCTAAATCTTAGGATTGTGTAAAACTGTCCAATTTCTTTGTTAACCAGTAACTTATGAGATTTTAAATTTTATTTTTTTGTAGAAAATCGACCTATGTCTTACTGTGGAATTTGATTTGATTTTCAAAGTTATGGCACATCTAAGGGGAAAGTATATAGTTTGAACAACCAGAAGTGATAAAAGAATAATGACTAGTTTAAAAATGTGTCTATAACATCTAACTAAGCTTCTATTTAAGAGACTTTACTCAATCTAAACCAAACATAACTACCACATTCCTCCACAGCAAATAAATGCAACTCATTCTCTAAATCAGATTGCATTTTATAAATCACATATTTATTCTTTGAATTAAATCCTCCGATAACAAAATCACCTGTAAATTAACATAACATATCTATTTTTAAGCGATTTCAACCAAACTGACTTGCAAATCTTGAATTAACTCCATCGTACGTCATAAAAAATAACACTTAATTCGGAATATAAAATAGATGCTGCAAAACTCTTAGCGTCTACCCTTGGGGGGAGCGAGTCTCTCAAGGTGAAGGTTAAGATGAGTGGGTCAGGACCAGCTAACAGTAATTATCTGCTTTCACATTTGCCTTACCCAGTCTTTGGATCAATGCTGCAATGGTTTTCTGATACAGCAATGGCCTAGGGTGCTGGACCAACCTTCCGTCGTATTGCACAAGCACCAGTTTTACTGCAGGTCTACATGGCCATGAAAGCCTGCCGCAGATTTGCTACAAATATCACTCAATAATGTCTTGGACTATTGTGAGGGTCCTGGGTGCTAACTATTTGCTACAAATATCACTCAATTGTGATCTGGGGACGCATTCATGAAGTTCTTGCATCCACCAAAAGACCATGGTGCTCTTGTACAGATCAGCAAGAAAGATAGATATGAGACCTTCATGAAAGGGTATGCTAGATTGTATTGTGAGGGTCCAGGGGACTGATGATAGATGTATTATCATACTCTTGTATTCTCTCATGGATGAATAACATACTACTGTAAATCATGAAATTAATGCGTCACTAATTTAATGCGACCTCTAGATTTTAGACATAAATGTGACACCAATAAAATGCGAACGGCCATGTCTCCATATATGTTTTCCTCCAAGTCTTACCTTTAACGTGCAGAAATTAAATGCGACAATACGGCGATCACATTTTTCGCATGAATATTCTGCTCGCATTAATTTCATGATTTACAGTATTCAATACAAAGAAGAACTTACACTGTCCAATAAAAAAAACCATTAAACAAATAAAATAAAGGAATAATCAAAGATAAACAATTTGAATTGAATATCAATTTAATCTGAAATGTCCATCGGTTCCGAATATTACAAAATATAGAATTCAATGTATAAGCATTAGAACAACAAAGCTGAATGACATCACAAAGCTTCAGCATCAACGTAGGACAGGAAACACTTTCCAATACTCTCTGGCGGTAGAACATACTGACAGCCGAGATTCAGCATCAATCTGCCTATGGGTGAAATCTGCCAGTGTCTTACGTTGGCCCACCTTTGGTCTGTCCATCATGCTGACAGTACAAGCCATCACTAGCCCACCTAGAAGGAGCTCAGGCACCAGGGATAACGCTCTCATTGCATGATGAATTAACAGCACAAAGGGATTAAATATTGCGTCACACAAACAGCTCTGAGGATGTCCTTCAGAGTGTCCTAGTCCCGCAGCCACGGGCGATCAACGCTCACAATTAGCAGACAAGACCCTGTCCGTCACAGTCAAGAGTCTGTGTCACATCTCACGCCGACTCGTCTATCTTGTATTGTTCGGCTGCATGTTGCATTGGTCGAGAGTTATCTCCCTTTATTCATCACGTGACGCAGTCGCGACGTACCGACACCTGTGTTATGGAAATTAATCAGGTTAGGTAAGATCTCGGATCTTGATTGATGGGATTCTTGTAAAATCAATTTGTTCAGAGCTGTTACAAGAATAATGAAACACTGTAGGCTGCAATCATTTTTCATAAAAAGTCGTTATTAATTAACATGGATGCGATGTGATCTGCAGACATGTATTGATTCACCCATTGTCTAGATTATTTTACATGTATTATTCTGTTTTAATTCTCTTCTTGATATCGAGATGAGGCTCTATCCATGGATTAGATTTTATTATTAAAGTATTATGCTTTCGTACTTCGTTCATCTTCTAAAAATGTTACATGCTATCAATCATTTCCTTTCAACAATGTATATTAATGCAAATACATGTAATCACAAACAGCTATTTAGTTTATTGATGATGTGCAGCTACTAAAATTATTAAAACAAGCTATCAATAATTTCCATTAAGATATTTATGTATATTTATGTATTTAATAACAAATAAATGTTAGCTTGTGGGTGCAATAAAGGTTCTACCCTGCCTATTACATAAAATATTACAAAAATAGCAATGATCTGTTTATGATGGGAAGAGAACCCTGATATCTTTGTATTAAAGAAATGTGTGATACAAATAAACAAAGGATAATGATGATAATGGAACACTAGGTACCGAAACATTGCACCTCTTTACCAATGAAAGTAAATATTAGCCCATGATGGCATGACAGGCATTACAGGATTCAAACTCAAACACTTAGTTTTGTAAGTCTGATACTCTACCAGTGTGCCATCCCAGCAAATCTCACAGTATTAATAGAGATCAATAACGGTATTCATACTTACAATCGTTCAGACTGAAAGTGCAGAATGTTTCAATGAAACCCCCAATGTAGTCCAACTCCCAATACTAACACTCCTTCATGCTAAATCAATACCACAGAGATATCTTAACCATGTCTCAGACAGGCAACATGCTCCAATCTGAACACGTAAGTATTTTGGTAGAAAACAGATATAACTTCAAAGAGTGGCATTGTTGCCAATGTAAACAGTAACCTCAATCGAAAAGAACCGCTAGGATTCAAGATGACATAAAACTGAGTTTACTAGAAAAGAAAGAAACGCAATACACCGACGCTAAATGTACCTTTATCGACATGTCCAGACCTCAAGGGGAACTCAAAGCGCACCAAATTGGATTTCAGTGGGGCTAATTTTGTTGCTGTATTTGCCCAAAGGTTGGGTTCTCTGTCGGTGGACTGCGATGACGGCCACCATCAAACGGACACCTTACTTGGTAGGAAATTGCAGGAAGACGTCGCCCGTGTAATTAAAAGGATCACATGCGAGAGTGCAGGCTATTTGGTCTGGAGGTATATAATTCGCCCGTCAGCGAGAAAGCAAAACCAGCTAATGTTTTCCAGGGTCAGATTTCGCGCAGATCGACATTCAATGATTTTACCAAACACCCAATAACGGTTTAATCAACCTGCTGTCGATGACGGTTTGTCTGGCCATACCCTGCCTCCCAAATATACTTACGAGCAAAATTGCAGAACAATACGCATCGATTTCTTTTTGCCTCTTGCTTTCCCCTCGGCATTATTGACCGATTTCAACCAGCAATCTCCGTTGGAGAGCGTTCCATTCCGTTCCGTTCCTTACTCCACGTGGAGTCTCCGCAGAACAAGAGCCTGCCTCGTTCCTCCGTTACCTCACCAGATGGCACCTCCACATTCTGATTATAGGCCAGGCTGAACTCTGGATCAAAACAAAACAGTAGGCTAGTGGAACTGTTATCGGTTTTCATTTAACAGAACTCCGGTACCCTGTTTTCCTTTAACAGTCAGATGTCACTGATGATGTGACTGATGTGACTGATGTGACTGGAAATCAACAAACACCCTCTGTTTGGCTAATTGCTGACTGTGGAAGATGTTTGCTGGTTGGGGTCTTTCATCGGCTGGGCCCAGGCACTGATGGGAGGGAGGCAGAAGCAGGCTCCATCATTCAGTGACGAGATTAGTCAGAAAACATAGAAGCTGCTTCAGTAACTGAACACCTACTGATGTACGAGCTACTACCAGCAGCAGTATGCTTTCACTTGTCATAATGTTTTGCTGGGCACATGCTTTTAATGGCCTGTAGTGCATTCCTATGTGTTCATCGTTGTCATGGATGGTGTATTTAAAATAATGGAAAATAATTATAAAAAAATCCTCAAGGTGTGCTATACTGATTTGCATTCAGGAAAAGCTTTCCAAGAAAACATGGAAGAAATTGACAGTAGAACAATTAAAAGGCCTTTAAAAATTGACATCCACTTTCTTTCGATTATAATATTTGAATAAAATGAGATTTGCTTATCATAAAAGTAAATATACAACTAACACAAGTAGACTGTCAACTTTTGAAATTACACTTTCAAAAATCAATATCAGCAAGAAAACTGTAAGACATAATATTAGATTTCTGGATGAATAGATGCGCCCGATGCCTTTTAGCTATTATGAAAGAAACTCAGTGAACCAAGAATTGCACAATAACTCTACAAAACATCTCAAAATAACATATGACATCATAGAATTCATATTTTCAAGAAAAATATCACACCACTGACTGAACAAAAGAAGAACAACCGATTTAGTGCCCGGTGATGGTTTTATGTAAAAAGCATTCAATCAAGCTGAAATTTCTGAGATGACTTCATGCACTTTTGTAGCAATGGGATACTATTTCATGAAACATATCATACAAATTCTAAGCTGTGTGATCTCTATTTTGAATGTGATCACATAAAATTCCAATGTAATGATATCAGTGTTCGAAAAGATATCAATAAGACAGTTTATCATCGATCTGAACTGAGCAACGATGTCCACATATTTCCTATATTATGACTTAAATTTTTAGTTTAGTTATTTTTTATCTCTGCTGCAGGCTACCAGTGTTGTCATATCCGGCATGAAGCAGGATAGCACATACAGTCAGAGCAACTTGAAGAAAGAAGTCAATACAATTGCATGTATTCAGCCTAGACTGCTTACTGGCTTGTTGACCTTACAACCGCCCAGTGATTCCATAAGCACCAAACATACGACCACAAGGTATCAAATTATAGAAAGATTATCTGCTGACAATATGGGAAATGATTTCTATTTCCATTCCTTAATCAATTGAAAACCAATTACCCAGAACTCAACAGAGTTTGTGATTCCACCACTTTTTTTCTTGTAGAAAAAGAAAGAAAGTTCCTTGATTGTAAAACACAAAATTACCTATCAGAACCAATATATTGTTGGGGAATCCAATTTCACAAGCTATTGCAATATTTTCATATTTGTATGAACATATAGTATGAACAATTTGGTCTAAAAAGCAGTAGGATCTGAAGGATGTATTCCAACAATGACAGATTAGATTACTGGTATACATATACAAATCTTTGAATAGTTAAGAAAACAAGGCTATGAATTCTGTCAATCCACATGTAGCACATTTGAAGATAGATTATTTCTTAGTACCAGATACAGAAGATTATTCCTTGTATTAGCACATGATACAAAGCACATGATACAAAGCACAGAACCAGCAAACCAACAGATCCACACAATGTAATGATGATAAACAATTTACGTTTCAACAATCCCAAAGTGACATGTATATTCTCGAAACTCTGAGTTAGCCTAGCATTGACAAAACAAATTCAGCAGTCTGACTATCACATACCAGCCATCTTATTTGATATTGTTACTGTCGTCCTGGCCAGTGTCACTGTCATCTATAACTGTCACGGCAGTTGTCGCTGATAGATGTCAGCAACATTTCAAACATGGTTTCATAAAGCTCTGATTAATTTTGCAATAATTCCACTCCTCTTCAGAGAGAAAGACTGGGAATGGTGTTAACCGATATCCTATCTTGACTTAGTGCTGTCAGGTTGCAAGTGTAATTCCAAAATTGACTAAAATCCTTAATCACGTTTCTGACGTATTTCACAATGGATATACATTACAAGTTCAGTACAAAAGAAACAATAGTCGATAAACATCTATTCTGGTCAAAGAGACCTTGCATGAAGAAACCCTATTCTGAACATCCATTTGAAGATTTGTTCTCTATTTGAAGTTTTTCTCTTGATCACTGTATACATGCTACAAGGTAGTAATTCTATACAGTGATAAAATAAGTACTTGTAAACCAATTTACTGAATGACACGTATTTGTAAACATATTACTGAGTGATGTGTATTTCTAATCCATACATAGTGACATGTATTAGAAAAATCTGTCTACAGAATGACATGTATATTGCAAGAGCTTGACCTCAATGACATTATAAACTGATAAATGTTGCAGTTTAATCATGATAAAATCTGTGGCAAGAATTAAATAGTAATTATTATAAAAATAAATGGATAAATCGTAGCACTGACTTTCGACACAAATGGCAAAAGTGTTTTCAGGTAACACAACAAGGGGCTGCTCCTTTCTAGCTGTTCTGTCTGTAATTTCTGTCTGACGCATGCGCAGTGACAAAGGATCAACACTGCACAGGCGTCAGACAGAAAGTACAGACAGAACAGCTAGAAAGGAGCAGCCTCCAAGAGTATGAAAATAACTGGGTATTAGCTTTAGTATCAGAGGATAGTTGAAGAATATAGTAGTAATAATAATCATAATAATAACAATACAATAATAATGTCCATTGATATACAGTAGCACCAAACACAACACTAGGAATAAAAAGAATAAAAATAGCGCTGACATTAAAAAGCTGTGTTCATGATAGAAATCTAATAAGCAAGGATACGTACAGTATTTTGAACATGAACCAAGGACTCGAAATACAATAACTATTATAATTCTGATTCTGACTAGTCACAAAGCATCAAAGACCACACAAAGACGATACTTTCCTTATGGATTAAACAATCACCTCAAGCACAGCTGTCGCACCAAGAATAGCCTGCAAATCGTTACATGTCTGCAAGTTAACAAGCAATATTTACATATCTTTTATTCACCAGCGTTATGTTGACCCATGTAAACAGGCGATCATATATCACAGAGTCAGTTGTTAATCCTGCCATAAACTCAATATATCTGTCGCAGCATGTTGCACCAAATATTTGGGATTACTCAGATGAATACCTTCACAAGTACTAACAACCGGCTGGTATTCAGAATATAGTTTCAGAATGATTCATAGCCTGGAGAAATTAAGAGTTGAATTACAAGTATATATATATTGTAGATCGATAAATAACAAACTAAAACACAAGGAATAAAGTCCAACTATAAAGTTTATAAAATTAAATTGTCCCATATTCAGAAGCTGCTGGTTAAATTATTTAAAGTTAATCAATCAGATAAAATGTAAAGCATTCATAAATATTCCAGACCATACATTGCAAGGATGAAAAAATTTCAATGAGCTTTAGTGAAATTGTCAAATCGTAATCTCAGGTATCTAGATACAGTTGGATGATCAGAGAGCTCGCATCTTGTGTCCATTCCACCGTTGGTCTCCATGTCTGTCGTCAGTCAATCAATTACTCCACATCTTTAATGCATCCATTAACACCACACAATAGGTTGAACAATAGCCATCCTGTCTGCCTTCATCATCGCCTGCACCCCTGTCTGCGGTCTCTGTCTTCAGAGCAGGATGCTCTCAGGAATATTTAAGAAGCTGGAACTCGGGAACAATCTAGAGGGAGGATAATAAAGAACTCCTTAACAGTCATAAGGTGTTCAAGCCATGCTAATTAACCTTTGAATTTGAGTTAAGCAGACAGTTTTCCTCGTAAAGATGGTGGGCTATCAGTGGTGAACTGCCCTGTGACATGAAACTGCTGCTAAGGGAAGGCTGTATGGGAAGGTTCCGGGGACCATTGCAATTGTTTATAGATCACAGAGCTGTTTGTACCTACCGATAGCAATTACTGATCGAGATCAGCGGGACGACATGCTCGAACAATAATGAAGCCTTTCAGTTCAAAAGGTGAAATAAATTCATTCTGCCCATGAGGCAGGTTGTGTGATTTATAGGTCAACTACAACATTAGGTAACACTATAGGACATTGACTAAACATCAATTATCAGTAGGTTACTGTACAATTTTGTTAAATAATATTCCTTCCAGATTCCACTATACAATAGTAGCTTCTTTGTTTTGTCATATCAATGTATACTTTGTGTTTATCAACAATGCTGAACTTATAGTTCCCCATGTCTATGTTTGTATTATGGTAATTTCATATTATTATGATACTGTGGTCAAATTTCACTTGGCTCATTACATGTTATCCTGTTACAAACTCCTTCATGTTAAGAAATTAAATGTGATTTAATTTGTACCAGGTCCAAAAGTTATCAAACTTTTTTGAGTACGATTGCATGTTCAACTCAAATTTTGCATTGGGATTTGAGAACAAAATGAGCATTACAGTAAATCATACAAAAGAATGTGACTCAAAAATGTTTCAAAATCTTGAAGCCAAACCTGGATTCAAAATAACTGGACTGCAAACATATAAAACCGAAACCTTTCATTATCAGCGTCTTCGCATATCACATTATCTTACCTGGCCATATGCTTCTCCTAGGTGTATGTATACATATCCAAATGAAGATTAGTCACGCACTAGCAGGATCTTGTATACTCCGCTTGCCATCCGACTTTGACACATACAGCCTGATAGCGGTCATATTTCCTGTTGGTGGCTGTGCTCTATCTATAGGTCATCACAGTTATGCAATCTTTAGGAAGTTGGCCAGTTGTCCAGCAGCACTATTATAGCTTAGACTGGCTGTGTCACTGGCCTGGGCAAACACTTATTTCACCACCCTCCATCCAATCCGACCACCCATCTGTGTTTGTAACAGACGTAATGAGATTAAGAGCCATTGAAAACTTAGCCCTGGTCAAGATGGTCTCCGGAGAAAGCTAAACGAGGGGGAATAAAAAGAATCTGATGGAAACTGGTCTGGATACAAAGCGAGGGGACATTAGTGGGATTGTTGGAGTTGGGTTTGTTGTTCCGAAGATGGTAATGGAATTAGCATTAATCCATGTGACAAGGGATGCATGACTGGCAGCCATTATGTCTGGCAAAGGAGCCAGAGAGATGTTTGAGAGATGTTTGAGATGTTTGAGAAGTGTCCACCCCAGTGGGATGTTGGCTCAACATCCAAACAGACACAGCACGCACACGGCATGCACACGGCACACGCTGATTAATGTCACAATGCCTTAATCTCAGTCGCGATCATGTCATACCATTCCTCACAGTCCTTACAAACTCTTGATCACCATCCTTACAACAATTGTAAATATACAGTATTTATATAGTTCAGACCTGTGCAATGTTTTCATTATTATGTAATATTTGAAAACAATGAGAAAGACGATCATCTTCAAGAAGAAATATCTTTCTTCTATGTGTTCTAGTCAATGTGTATGTAGTCCACTTTCAACCTTACATGTAATTTACCATAATATCATGATGGGGGCAAGTGGTATGAGTGAGTGAATATAGAGTTTAACGTCGCTGCGGGAATCTTTCACCCATTTGCGACGAGCAAGTGGTATGAATACTCAAGCCTACGGTGCAATGGATCAAATGCATAAAAGCTTATTTTTCAATTCAAATTTAAACAATACCAGAACTTTGTTTACATATCAATAATAGAACAGGATGTTCTAATGAAATAATCTAATAATTACAAATCAATGCATCTTTGATTTTATTGAGATGAAAATTCTACAAAACCGTAATTATAAATGGAATTTGTGTAGCTGTAGTAAAGTCAAATGCAAATAACAACATAATAAAAAGTTAAAATGCTGTAAATGTTAATAGTTTTCGCAATGATAGAGTTACCATTGCATAACAACTGTAATCTACTCTAATGACCTCCACAATGCTCTAGGTTTACAGAGTCACACTTCAGTATTATTACCCTATTAACATCAAATATATCAAATGTCAACCTTGTGCCGCATTTGCATCACAAAGATAAGATGTCAATATCTGGCTGCCCTACTTGGGTCGGAGACAGACAGAGAGAGGTCTTCCTGCTTTACACTACCTGGACACACCAAGCCATGCTGTAACCTGACAGGGTAAAGCACCTTCTTGAGAACATCAAAGGGAAGGCGTTCCCTGGTTATCAATGTATCAAGTGTTACCTCACTGGAGAGGCCTTCATGAGGGATGGTCATCCCTGGTTACCAATGTTACAACTGTGGCCTCATTAGAGAGGCCTTCACAAGCAGTGGCCATCCCTAGTTACCAATGTTACCTCCTATGTTACCTCACTGGAGTGGCCTTGGTTACCTCACTGGAGTGGCCTTGGTAAGTGCATAGGTCCACAGGTTACATCACAGGGCATCAATGACTAATGGAAGTGTATGTCCTGGACTCATGAAGCCCATTGAGAAGGAAAATAGAACCAATTACATCGACAGCGTCAAATTCAGCTCACAAATGTTTTTATGCAAGTTCAAACAGCCATGACAGAGGACGATCAATTGCAAATGTTTCCGAATTTGCCGAGATCACAAAACTCGAATCCGAAAACAAGAAAGTAGCCTGAGGTTAATTGGGATCCTATGGGGAGTTCTGACTGAGCAATTAGATAAGGAAACAATTGAGTGACAGGGCTTCAAAGGAGTATTGCCTATGTAATAGGTCCTGTCTACCAAGGTGGAGATGTTGACCCCTCTAGAATAACCCTTGACTTGTTATTTCACTCTGAGAACTCGGATGACAATAATTTTTTGCATCAACTATTTCAAGAATATACCCCTGTATTACATCATATAAATAATACCCCTGTATTACATCTATAAAATGTAACATGGGTCCATGTGATGCATAGCTGCTTATGACTACAATCAATGAAATCAAAGAATAAACGTTTTCCTGAGAATCACAAAAATGTAAAATTCATGGTTTCAATCTCAATGATATTTAAGACCAGCATGTATCCAGTTGGGATAGAACCCAGAATGTCTGAATTACTAATATATAAGCAAATTTGCTGCCACAGCAGTTGATAAACTAGTAAATACAAAATTATATTTTTTAACAGCTATTAAAACAGAAGCCCACCATGATAAAACAATATTTCTAAATCAATGTATACATTTAAAAAAAAAAAGTTGATGTGTGAATTTCAACGGAATGCAAATTCTCAATGATATTCTAAAGAGTATATAAAATAGAAAACTGAAAATCTAAGAACATGATGGAATGGATATTTCAACCCAGGAAGTTAAATGATTAACTTGTGTATGATTGTAGCAATGTCTTTTAATAGAGCCTGAAGCAGTTGATGTTAACAAAGACTTTACCATCATCCGATTACTTTCACTAATTAACTGATAGCAAACTATTTTACAGTTGACAGCCAACAATGGGTTCTTTCTTTCCACAATTACAATAATTAAAGCAACACTTTAGTAACTGAATACTATAAAACATTGCAGCATCTGCACATTGTGTTCCATCTGCGGGGCCTTGAACCAAACAACACAGTCATCAGGATCTGGAAAAATCCCCCTACTCCCTCCAGTCAAGAAACAAATCATTTCTCTGTGCCCATTTAGAACAAAACAGCACCCTGCGAAGACATTTAACATCATTGAGCAAAGACATTTAACATCATCAAGTCATGACAATTCGCATGAATTTCCCTCTTTCCCCTAGGAGGTGTTTCTCTATCCCATGGGATGAAAGTGCCCGAACCCAACGAGATGCCAAAAGAAGCCAGAATTGCCTTTATTCTGAACATGACAATTGATACACAGGTCCCAAGCTGGAGGACTTTGCTTCATTTCCTGTCCCGACCAGACACGCAATTAACACAGGCAAGACTGCAACCAGAGTGGTCCTACCTTCCGTTAACGGCGGGATTTGGGAATTCCCTCGTTCTCATGCTTTCCAAAGCTGACCATTATCTTGTCAGATTGGAGGATAAACTTCCTATTGGATAAAATCATTAAGTTGACTCCTTTTTGTACCATCTGCACATCAAACACAGGCACAGATTGCTTCTCACAATGAGTAATATTCTACATTAGAAAATAACTACCATTCAAGCTATTTTCATGGGTAAGACTTGAAGAATTATTGCAAATCCCATTTGCATAAATTACAGATTTGTTTTGGTATGTAAGGAGAATACTGGACTATTGGACTGGATTTGAACTCGAACCTTCAGGTTCATAAATACACTACCTCCTGCTGTACTAGTCTGCCCCCACCATACTTCAATGACCTGGCCAAAATGTTGCAGCATACTTACACCTGCAGATTAAGGATGTTTAATCATAAATATCTTCTACATGAATTCCTTTGGCATTTTGAGAAACAGATATGCATGTATACAATTCTAACCCCGATGACTAAAGATCATCGACATGTGTTTAAATCAAATTTTCTGATCAAAGCCATACATTTCTTTAAAAGTCTCTATGAGTGTAGTCACCACATGTTCGGAAGTCTTTGTTTAAACCTATTATTGATTTTCCGATTGTTAGTACAAAAGTGTTAATGAAAATTAGAGATTTGACCGATTGTTTACTCATGTGACCTTCCGTTGAACTTTGTGGTTTTCAGAATAATCATCACGTTCATGGTATTTACATTTGCGACAATAATTATTGCTGGTGTAGTTCTGTCGGTGGGCATGACCATAGAACTGAGGCTACTTAGAGGATTATGACACCAGAAATGTCAGCAACTCTCAGTCACTAGCGTTTATCAATGTATTATGATTTGTGAAGATGAGATGGAACCAAATTTAATACCAAATGCCATCCATGTTTCTCGAGATTAAGGTTCTTCTTTTGGATTACTTTGACTGAACTTGTTTAGAATTTGTCAACATTGTTATTCAAATTAATACTTTATAGTTTTGAGTAACAATTTTTCAAGTATTTTCAAGTAATAAAACCTGAGTCTTAATTGAATAACAACACATGACTTAAATTTGAATATTTTAAAACTTTTGAAAACCAAAACTTTTTAATACATTGCAGATTGCACCTTTTCAACTCTGGACAAGTTGAAAATATCCAATCTGCAATTCTACCAAGCTAAAAAATACCAACTAATTTAGGCATCCTATATATACTCACTTGCTGCCATCTACATTCACAACTTTGTTGGTAATTATTTAAAATTAATTTTGGTTATATGCACTCAACAACGTCCAATCTGCTATGGGTAAAAAAAAAGAAGCTATATATGGCCAATTGCTATGATCTATCTTCACAACTTTACCCACTCAACAAAGTCCAATTTGCAATTCTACCAAAGTCAAAAACAAATTTAGCTATGCTATATACAGGTAGCTGATCTCAATCTTCACAACTTTGGGTGTTCTGGTAGGTAAACTTTACAAAATTAATCTTGCTTGTTCGCTTCTAGCTTCTCTTGTTACCATCTGAATTCCATTACATTTGATCCAGCTGATGTAGGTGCACATCACGAGCCCATCCGCCTGCGTGGACATCGGCGAAGACGTCACCATTGATCTACCTCATCAGTGCCTCCATGTGACACAATGTCCTAATTGGAGACCAATTACCTCCACTGTGCATGTGCACTACTTTCTGATCAATGTACGGCCCAACAACGCAGAGATCACGCCACACATAGATGAAATAATCCCAAACAAGCGGCCCATATATCGATCTTTGCCAGCAAAGGTCCTAGAGACAATGTTTTAATCAGTCTGGCAGGAGAACTAGGTGAATAATTCACAGGCTTTAAATTAGGCAATATTGGTTTAATTAAAGATCTGTCCAGGGATTTAACAATGTAGTAAATCAAGGAATTATGTGAAGGAAGGGTCACACATATCCCCCATGACACTGGAAGCAGTACCTTTCTCATGACTTTCCGTTTCTGCGTTTCGGGTTCTGATCGCGAGGCATGATTACGGCACTAGTTATGACACAGACAGGTAGTATGAAACTTTAAACAAGTTCTGTGGAGAGAGATGACGTCAGATCTGCCAATGGATAATTAAAAGCAGGCCCATTAATTGTAGATATGTACTAAAACAGTAAGATGTCCATATCGGTAGGGAGAGAGTATGCACAATATCCACAGATGTCAGAAGTTTAACACAAATAAACTTTTCTTATCTGTCTATAAGTTTCACAATGGAACAAATTCTCTTTCATCAAACATGCAAAAAGCGACAAAAGTCAGACAGTCAATTAAGATTCAAAGTGATTACATTGCATTATAAACTCCAAATTCCATCTTACAAATTACTTATTAATTAATAATAAATATGTTCTTAATTAATTAATGGATATCATGTTGATTTATTCCTGATAATTGACCATCTCTCCTATTTCCGTCTTAACAATCTTCTCAACACATTTCCCTAAAGATAAGAAAGGCTAGAGTGATCTCCCTTGTTGGAGTCCAAAATTAGCAACTACGCATCATGAAAGAAAGGGTTTCTTCAGGCAGATGATAAATAAGTAAAATGTAATCTTCTTTCAAGACATTCAAAGTATAATGTTTTACCCAGCTAGTAGCGGCACTTGAAACAAAAGTTTTTTTAAATGTGCAGACTTTAATCATGTAATAAATATGGGGAATATATTCAATTTCTAATTAGGATACTTTATTGATACCATACATACCTAAAAAATATTGAACAGGTTATAACTACCTACAATTCTAAGATTCATTTAGCATACACAGGTATTATCGTGATACTATCTCACTTTTGCAATGCTATTGTTATAGTGAAATTACTTGTGATAGTCACCCCTACCAGCTAGCTATATATTCTTTGCTTGTGTTAACAAGCAACATAGTGTAACTAATTTGATGACATGAGATAAGAGTTGATTAATCTTGCATCACTTGGTCCTAGCCGATCAGCCATGACAGTGAAGATCGAGTCAACTTGACGTTAATCAGAGATCCTGGAGATATGAATGACTTCACAGAGAAGCAACTGAGGGTCAATGACTCAATTACTTCTCTAAGGATTGTGGTTGATTTTGCTGTGTTTACAACCTGTAATAATTTAGGTGGAAGAGACCACATATTATCTGATATGCTATCATGGTATGCTAAGTTGGTGGCTGGCTGAATTGGTGGGGGGTTTAGATCCACTTCCACTCATAATAAGTACGATGTGGTAAGTAATATTGGCTGGTTGGTTGATTTGTGGTTCTAAGCCACAATCAAGATTTTTTCACTCATATCAAGCTGATATATGGACTTTAATCCTCATATATAATTTGAGTTGAGCATGGGACCCTGTTCTCTAATGAGGATGAACTACCAAGACCCCATATCGGGAGTTAAACTCAACCTGCAGGTTAATAGTCTGACACAATAACAGTTGCCCCACTAGGTGCAGACAACTCCATCTCAACTGACTGTCATATCTGGTCAAACTTACAAATAACCTCCAGTTGCCTTCTCTCAGTAAGGCATAAAAACTTTCAACATCCCATAAATAGTCCCTTTTATTCCCCGCACAGCTGTCCCTGAATACCTCCATGACCAAAGAAGTCATCAGGAAAAAAGAAGAACATGGCAAATATCCATTGATGGCTGAACAGAGTCAGCTGTCCGCACTATAACCCTATCTGATACATGCCCAGTACGCATCCTTACTGGCCGATAATACACCCGGCCAGCAGGGACAATACTGTATCTTTTGCTCGTGAAAAGGCCATTCAGAGACTTAAACAAAGTTTATCAGAGGCCATAAAACTTTGTCAATGATGAAAGCCAGAGGTGGTCAGATAGACAGCGACCTATGAACAAGCGAGCGGTGTGGAGTCTGGATGATGAACAAGAGTGGGGTGTACACGGACACGAGCCATCAATAGAACCCGCCGCTGTTCAAAGACGAGTCTGGTCAGTAGAGATCCTTTGAGAGTAGTTTATGGTGTGGAGTTTATGAGAGATGGAGATGGTCGTATGCCATGCTGATCTGACATTGGCCAGCTGTCTACCTGCCAGCTTAAAAGAGACAAGAGATTAGCGGTAGGTGATCAGATGCACATAGATAGCTCAGCACAAGCTTCAGTGGGTGTACTTGTACCAAAGCAGAACCATACAGCTCTTCACGGACTCGTAACACTCTCCCTGCTAGATTAAGCAGGTACTGCTCTTTAGGGTATCTATGATTGACTCCAGCATGGAGAGAGTTAAGGATGCTGAGAGTTAAAGATGTTGATGGTATAAATAGCTACAATTATTTCAAGGAATACAAGAAGTGAAATAATCTTAAAAGCAGCTCAAATCCCAAATACAAACAAAACAAAAAATACACATGGGTTTATAAAAATCTGTCATTGATTTTTCTTTTATTTAATGTTTACAATATTTTCATTGATTTTTTTACTTGACATTTACAATAATTTATGACAATTGATTTTTTCCCCCACGTTTTTTCCCACTTGATATTTACAATTTTTTGTTTACCTGATATTTACATAAGGTCAAAGTATTGCTCCTCTGAACTAGGAAAACTTATCAATACATTATTCCTTTGAATCCGTGTTGATGTGCCTTCAACATTATTGGAGCTTCATATGGTGAGCAGGTGTGGTACTTCAGCTTGTACAGAATAAAGGAAAACTCTGGCAAATTACACGTTAGCTTTAATAACCTGACCTGGCCACGGGTCACTGACAAACTGGCCCAGGTCCAGGGTGGGCTGATTACATGTCTGAGAGGATCAGAAAACACAGGGAAAACAAATAATCTTTGCACTAAGTGCTTTAAATTGTGGGTTGCACCTGGGATTACAGGGCCAGACAGGCATGAATGAGGACCAGGGATGTGTGTTTGGAGGAGAGTAATTTCAACAAGGGGGCGGACCCAGGGGGGGTCAACTGTAAGTAGAATGTCTGGACAGGTTATCTTATTGAATTGGAACATGCAAATAAACAACTGGAATTGTGGGCAGGATCGAATAACAAAGTGAATGAATCTGTGAAAAGTGATATAATCAAAAAACAAAATAGAGGCAAGATTTGTTGTGAAAGGAAACCTCAAATTGAATTTATTTGGTTTATTACAATAGCAACACCAGTACCGCACCACCAACATAAGTGACAGCTATTTTGCATTATCAATGCATTAAACATTGTGATTTAAAAAAAGTGTACCGTAAACACGTCTTATTACCTTTTTTAAACATTACAAATGATAAATACGACATTGACATACATGCCATCATGACATTGCCACAGAAATAGAATGAGCGAATAAGCAAGAACACATAACCATGATGAACCTCCCATTTAGACCAACACCAAATCAAAACTAACTACATGTTTAGAGGAAAAGGAAGTATTTCCAAAGATACCATCAAACCACAGAGGTAATACACAAAAGATAAAACCACGTCAAGTAGGAAGCGTTATTATCCTAGTTTCGCTAAGAATGATCAGCAAGTAAACCGGTTAATCAATGAGCACTTAGGTGAAGAATGCAGGTGAGTGAACGCACACATCCGGAAGTTATCTCCCTTTCAGACTGGAATGCCAGGATGAGAAAGGGGTGTTTTCCTAGCCCCGATACTGAAGTCAGTTCCACATCTGCCAGGTAGAACTCAGACACGTTTCTGACCTGATGACCACACAGCAGCTGACCACCAAGTCCATCCTGTTTACCTGGATGCCTGCATTTGTTTTCACGCAAACATAATGGAGTTAATGAGTCTTCCTATAGAATTAACCTTCTCCATGCTGGAGGCAACCATAGATGCTTGTATGCAATTAATCAGAGGATAAAGCAATAATTTTTCAGCTTGATTTCATTCTCAAGATCTAATTTTATATGGAGATTTGTGAAGAAAACCGTCAGGGCCAGTATTGTTACAATAGTATTTGGATTGTCACTGTGGCATGAAAAGCAGTACTATGGATTCATTTCATGTTTGAAACTGTAATGAATAATAAACCCTCTTCGTGTAGGATGCAACGCAAAATGTCATATGAATATCAACAATTTAAATTGAGATCTCAACTACATTTATTTAGAATTAGAATGTTTGTTTTCCTCTTAGTAATAGTCTACCGATTGTCTGGAAGACAAACAACTATGTCTTGGTAGCTTTGATTGAACAAAAGATGCAGGAAAGCCCACTCATTTAAGCATAAATATTCAATTTTCATGACAATAATTGATTATAAAAAAATTAAGATTTCACAAAATAAATCTTTACCCATCATGAATAATGGATGGTTTATCTTATTGAATTGCACACTAACTGAACAATACAGGCAAATATCACATTTTCTTTCTTTATATTTCCAATTAAATGAAGTAATCTCTATTTTAAAATATTATGTACATTACAGAACCTTTACGAAGCTGAACATGACAATCTCCTGGTAAAGTTAAGAGAATGCTGCCTGATCATACACACTAGCTCATACCTCCAGACACAATAATGACAACCTGTAGAGGAACACATGACACATTCTAGCTTCCACCAGACAGCCCGTCTCTGAAATCTGCATTAAATCATATCTACATTCATAGTAGGAGAGTCTAGTACACAATTCTACCTCTTCATGAAAGTCAAATATCTGGGCAGGGATTGTGCTGTGCATACGATACCAATTTGGCATTGGAGAACACTAATGGAGACATAATGGTACATACCATCCACTGTTACACACAGAAGTGCTGTTACACAGAACTGCTGTTACTCAGAAATGCAACTTCTTCCACCTCAGTTCATCAACATTGTAGGTTTGCTGATGTGAAGGAAAACATCCTCCGATATACTAGGATATCCTAGGATCCTATTGCTGATTGCATTTTTGAGCTCATCATTCCACTGGGATAAGTGGACTGATGTAGTCATGTCATTGCCCTGCTCAATACATAGGTAATCTTCCACAACATCAGAGACGGTTATATTGCTGGGAATTACATCTGGCCATCTGACATCTGAACACAACGCACAGTAAGTACACCACCTCTAGCCCTGAGAGTATCAAACTTTTTGAGTATGTTTTCATGCTTAAGCTCAATTGTATATGGGAATATATGGGAACAACTTTAAGCTGAGCATGAAATCCTACTTAAAGAAGTTTCGTAATCTACACAACAGTACACACTAATACCCCTGGCTCTGACAGATATTATAATACATCTCTACATATTAAATATCCACATTACAATATATATCTATATGTTATATATCCACATTACAATACATGTATATCTCTATATGTTATATATCCACATTACAATATATCTCTACATATTATATATCCACATTACAATATATCTCTATATGTTATATATCCACATTACAATATATCTCTAAATATTATATATCCACATGTCAAACTTACATTAATCTGAATCAACAGAATAAAAGCATATCAAAGTTTCAGAATGAATTAAATACATATATCAGATATATCTAGTCTGATTTTGAATCGATCTTGCCAACTCTGTAACCTTATCAAACTGAATTCCCCTCTTCTCAAATATGGACCTATGTCATTATACATTGTCTCATATTTGACATTTAATGTCCTAATTTCACATTCAAAGAAGACGGGATGGTATTTCCGCCACGAAATCCTTCACATAAATTCTAACAAATGACGATGCACTACAGCATTTTTCCTCATATAAAAAGCCAACTTCGCATCCAAAGACGTAAAACATTATCTCACAATTCGATCTTAAACAAGGGGGAGAGGCCTCTATCTCTCTTAAGTCATGTAATTCCTATTATGCTTCTTATCAAACCGCAAGCAGCAGAGGGCGACACTTGAAAGCAGGGCGAGATGCAATGCGAGTGTTTGAGACTGGAGCCGATGAATGATTAACCACTCATTTACCATAGCGAAGGACATCACCCAGATTAATTATGCAAGATGTCCGGCTAGAAGCAAAGACACCAATACTGTACTAACAACATGCAAGGCGGGTGTGCCCTTCTTCACATGCATGAGAAGCATTCCTTTGGGGAAAATGGAATAGAAAGATAAGCATCCAAGATAGTATTGTTTATCTATAATATTGTCCATTTGCTGATATGCATAATGTTTAATTATTATTGTTTGTTAATTAAATTAGGAGTAAAAAATTCATGATAATATTGTCAAATCATTAATATTATGCATTTGCAATGTTGTCAATTAACTGATACACTAATGTTTGTTGATTATTATTTGATAAAGTTATGAAAATAATGTGTGTTTTTCATCGTGTAGGTTGATGCTGCTGCTAGTACGTATGTCCATTCATAATTTTAATTTAAAAAATAAAGCTATATCACAAATTATCTTATATAAATGATCATAATTTTGCATTGCATGGCATTTGTTAATGCTTGTTTGATGATTTGGTGGTTAGAAACGTATGTTTTCATTGCATGTAGATTAATGCACCAAGGACTTGTATACCAGCAGTCAGTCAAATGAGGTCATGATGTCATATTGTCCATGCTTCTCAAATTGACATGTTCCTTCCCAATAGTCCCTCCAATGAGACCCACACCTTCCATCCGACCCACTCCAAACACTTTTCTTTTCATAGATCAGATTTATCACTGTAGCCATATGATTTCCATGTATTTATTTCTAACATGTCGTGGCTGCTCCAAAGTATGGCTTTTGCTATAAATCATCTTGTTAAGAATACAATATCATGCCAACCCATGTAAAAGATGCACATATCTATGCATGAAATTGCATTCATGACAGGCTTAAGCAAGATCCACATGATTTAGTGGTCATTGAATACCCATTGATGTCTAACAATAAAGATCTGTTAGTTGATCACAACCATTCGAGAACATATAATAAAGACAAAAGCATTCTATACGTTCTACCATCTAATACACACACTCATAAAGGTTGAATTACTTACCACAGTCAGTATTCAGCTAATGCTCGAGTCAACAATAGCAGAGAGACAGAGAGAGAGAGAGAGAAACCTGCACCAAGATAATGGCTCAGCTCCAAACTCATTGGGCTTTTGTTATCACAATCTTATCGGAACGGTTCCTTGATTTACCATTGGTGTAATTCGACGGCGGTGGAACAATCAATAATTTACTCCCCCGTAACTATGGCATTGTCTGATGCCGTCTTGCAGCTCCAATCAATTTGTGCTTAAATATGCAGCTCATCACGGCAAAGAGTGCAGTTAGAGTCGAATTGCTCCGGAATACAGTTTTGATTAGGCCATTCGGACGATTACGCCACTCGGTTTTCATTTCATGCATTTTGTAGATCTGTTACAACTGGTAATGAGTTTCTGGGAAAGGAGTACGTAAGATACTTCCAACTTTGAAACGATCTCGCATCCAAGGGAGACAACCATGTTAGACTACACCGATGTTGGGCATGAATGGCAGGCAAAATATGCACACGCAGTGCTTTCTACGGCTGAAAGACCATAATAAAATAACCATTGTCTTCTCGTCCCGTTTTATTTTTTGTTTCCAATAGTCAACAGAATCCATTAAATTATTTTACAATTTCCAGACACATGAACATTGATTATGTACATTTAGCAAGGTTATAATCATCGAGCATCGTCCTTCTACGACGTGAGAATTACACATTCACGTGCTGTGGAGTAATCTATATAATTTCCTAGTCCCTAAATGTTCATATTAACATATTAGCATGCTTCATGAATACCCCAACCCCTAAATAAATATAATGAGGTGATGAGGCTTGTGTTGTTTTATTTCCAGGCGAACAGGGACAAGATGAGTATCAGATAATTATATTAGTGTGTCCTAACTTAATGTAATAGGAAGACTTATCTCATTACCTGTGACCTGGCCATGGTCACAAGTTCCTTGCTCATCTTGTAAGGAGGCAGTCTCACAATGCATATGATCACTATTAAACCATTTACTATTTGAATAGCATTAAATGCAACAAAGGCTTTGGTTTTGAAATTTGTCCTATGCCCAACAGAAATAAACTTTTCTTTATTCTACAAATATCAGTATTTTATAGTATCCTGACAAAAGGTACCATCTACCACGTGTCAACCATCTTCAAGTGAATAATCAAAAGTCTTTAAATCTTGCTGCTGAATCGCATGAGAACATATATTTAATAGTATACTCACAAAAGGTGCAATTCAGATTTTTGGTCATGGTGATGGCTTGAATAGAATATTTCAACAAAGACAGCATTGTATTGTCTTCAAACATGAGGCAAAGGTGGAACATTGCGTGAAATCAACAGCATAGACTTGCATGATTAATAGATTAACTTACGTAAAATCAAAGTAATGCATGTAAAGTGCCTCCAACAATTTGCTAGTGAACACGTTTTCCATGTGAAAATAGTCCTATAACATTAACTGTGCATGCGCTTGTCAAACCAGATTTAAATGTGGTGTGAGTAAACTGTGGTTTAAAAGTGGTTTGAAATGCTGTAGTGTGAAGAGTCAATTTGGATTAAGTCAGTCAATTCGGTTCACAGCCGTTTCAAACCAGTAGGCGTGAGTGTGAACACAGCTTTTTAAGCGACCTGGGTATTGTTTCTCGAAGCTCTCTTAGCGGCTAAGGGACCATAGCACTCTCTTAGCAATGTATTAGCTATCGGCAATGCTATGGTCCCTTAGTGGCTAAGAGAGCTTCAAGAAAAGATACCCAGGCCACTAGGTTACAAAATGTTTGTCAACAATAGTCCGTGCTCCTCAAATTTTGCATTGCTATTTGAGTGCATGAAATCATACTCAAAACATTTCCATAACCTCAAGCACAAGTATCATAGTTATGAAATATTGACAAATACCTCAAATATTTCATAATTATGATACAAGGATGGCATATACAGGATGATTAGGAATTCAGTTGAATAACTACCAGCTGTTGATACCAGAATATGTAATAATATTTGTAAAATAATAATGACAGTTCCAACGGCATGAAAGTACACCTTCTTTCTTGACCATTCCCTCTGAACTATTTTGGAATGATGAACTTGCACACATAGAAAATGTAGATTAACCTCACAGTGAGAACACCACAGAATACCTTCACAATAAGCCACAAGAAACAACCCACAGGTAAAGTAGAGTTGGACAGCTAAATGTGGAAATCTATGTTAAATTATGCATCAGTTTCCACACTACTGCGGCAACTTTAGCAATAGTGACAGCCTCACTTAAAATAGATCAATACATTTCTGCAATAGACAAGTCTCTGAACAGTGCTGGGCATCTCTTTATGAGGATAGACTTCTCTACAACGGTTCTGTAACTAGGTATGCTATTTACCTCAATAAGCTTCCATACAATACGGCTGTTTGGATTGTCTGTAATGAAGTAGTCAGGCTATAACCGTGATGGCTGGTTCAACAAAGCTCAGGTTCCTGACGACTCCCTGTAGAAGTTGTACAAACACAATAGAACAATCCACTACAGTTACAAGGGAAATACTAACCAGAAAAGCTGATACTTGATGATTGAGCAAATGAGTTTCTAGGCTTTCCACCATTTTTTTCCACAGAATTTTTGTACATGATTTGTGTATGGTAGGTGTCTGTTAGTACATATGTGAATGGTGTGTGTCTCTATGTCTCTGTGTATGGTGCATGTCTCTGTCAAAGTGCATGGTATATGTTTACATGTATGTCTCTGTATGTGGTGTGTGTCTCTATGTCTCTGTGTATGGTGCATGTCTCTGTCAAAGTGTATGGTATATGTGTACATGTATGTCTCTGTATGTGGTGTGTGTCTCTATGTCTCTGTGTATGGTGCATGTCTCTGTCAAAGTGCATGGTATATGTTTACATGTATATCTCTGTGTGTGGTGCAATGTCTGTGTATGATGTTTACTTTGTGAAATTCTATGTACAAGCATGCATGCATGACCATTATTTACACAAGGTGCAACTCTTGTGAAATGCAGTCTTGTCATAGCAGGCTTTCCTCCTGTCATAACCAAATAGCTGCAAAATTACTGTTAAACTATGTGAAAGTGATGGAAAATCATAAATCACTTCCTAAAATCACGACAACATTTTCAAATTGAGCATACCAAAATTAGTACAATTTGAACAACATTGAATGATAATATTTCTAAATTTTCCTAAAAGAATCCCATAAAAAATACCTCCCTCATGTATATAGGAAAATAATGAAGAAACCTGATAGGAACTTCCATGCCATGTAGATCCCTTGCACAAGATGGTATAGAATTTAACTGAAACATTTCCTATTTAATTGCATTTCATTCCTGCACATCTGCAAGAAGGTTTTGTTAAGACTCAATACCATCACCACCTCACCCCTCCCTCCCTTTCCCTCTCTCCCCCTAATCTCCTCACCCTCTCAAGTGTTCTATGCTGTCATCTCATTAGATTCCTCTTCATGTTAGAACCAGGTCCGTGACTGTCCATACCATTAACTGTTGGATTCTGTCATTAAGACGTAGTAGAAATATGTCAATTGATATCTTGTCCATGAGGCAAGTTTCTGCCATCATCAAATATGAAAATGTTGCGTGGCTTTTTTTTCCCCCTTTCATTTTCATCTTTTTCCTTATGCAATTCCTCGACAGATCTGTCTATTATCATTTTTCCGATTAATTTTTCTGAGAGCTGAAAGTTATTGCTGAGATAAAGTAGAAGCAATTGAAAATGACAATCTCTTGGAAGAACACGGCCAGGACAATAAGAACATGGAGAGATCAATGCCAGCACATTATCCATATGAAACCTGTACATGCTCGGAATAATTAAATCCCCAGCCTTCGGCAAAACTCTATTTTTACAATTTCATCAGCAAAGGAAAAAAAAATATACCACAATGCTACAATTCTGACAAGACATCTTTGCGATTCCAATACTGTTCAAAAGCTCAGATTTATGTAGGTCTTACGATTTCCATTTCCAAGATCCACCTTAACATCAACGTTTTCAAAAAGTAAGAAGGTTTCAAGATATGAATGCTGGTTTTTTGTGGTGGCAATTTCACAGTAAAAGGTTTGCTAGGCTTTATATCTGTTGTTATTGGATATCGAGTGCAATAAAGATTATTTGTTTTGTGATACAAAGTGATTTCACGTAATTACATTTGTGGAGCAGAGTTATAGCGAGTTAATTAGTGTCTACAATTAAATGACTGACAATTATTCAGGACCATGACTAAGGAGATTGTTTAAGGATTTGCAGAATATGAACTTAATTTCCTTGGAACTGCAATGCCTAAAGAAAGCAGAGGAAATTTCCGATGTAAATATTGGAACATGAACTGGGATGTGACTCTGTCATTTTTTCTGCGTGTGTATTTACTACGACATTACTCCCTGCTCGCAACCCATCTGTGACCCTCAGCTCCCAAAACAGAAGTAAAATAATTGCTAGTGGTCATGAATTAATGACACCCAATATCGGCTCCACGTTTTCCATTCCTAGCACAGACGTGTGTTCCTGAAATTTTATTCTTTAGAAAGTTTCCAGGAAAACGAAAACAGTTGCTGGGTGAAATTTTCAGGAAACTATTCCCATCACGCTATCCTAAATAGAGACATTCTATCCCAGACCCATTAAAGTCTTCAGTTCTTAATGTAATGACCAGGATGTTGGATCTGATAGGGCAAGTCACAATAGTGCTTCCTGGTAAACTTCAGCCTTGTAATATTTGTGACAATGCACAAGTGATGACACAAACACTGATTTCCTAAAACTAATTACAAAACTCAGTTTAACTTTCTTCAAATCAACCGTTAATGACAAAGATAAATTATTAATGATTCATTTTGAAATGAAATATAATTAAGTTAAGATAATTTTTCAATTTAATTATAACGTTATTTGTCTCTAAAGCAATGTCGGTGAAAATATATAATTAATTACTACTGGGAGCGATTCAATTAATACCAAACAATCAGATCGTCATTCATGCTATCAAAATATCAGTATATTTTGTGAAATCATCACCGCATCTTCATGCCCCATTTACAACGGATCTTTATTCAATTAACACTATTTGCAATTACCGTAACAGGAGTGTGTTATAATAATGATGGACTTGTCTATTAACGCTTTTTAATCTGTAAAAAGTTCATAAACTAACATTAAAGTCTAATTCCACCCATCTGTACTCTCATTACCAAGTAAACAGTTGTTCAGACAGGATTACATCCATGTAAATTCACTTAAAATGACATCATCATCATCCAAACTCTAAAATATATTATTTCTGCACATGGATTTGCAAGAAGGTGATGAATCTGTTAGAATGTGAAGTCTGTTGTACATCAGTGCATGCAGGCATCATGAGATATTTTGGTTACATACTATCTATATGCCACGCATTGGCCTTTAATAATGATAGTGATTGATTTATTGTTTTATGTCACAGCAGGAATTTGTCGCTCATATGCAACGACCATATAGTGATTGAGGAAAGAAAATTAATGGTCATGTAAAATCGAAGTTAAGACA
The DNA here is from genome assembly GCA_032361325.1 of Lepetodrilus fucensis. Lineage (NCBI taxonomy): Eukaryota > Metazoa > Mollusca > Gastropoda > Lepetellida > Lepetodrilidae > Lepetodrilus > Lepetodrilus fucensis. The sequence continues at coordinate 38,865 of JAUTBV010146918.1, read as the reverse complement.
ATACTTGTATACATATGTAATGTTTTCCTGGTAACCAACATAGTAATCTAACAATGTCTTCCATTTTCTTATAAATTCATCCTTATAACATCATGAAACAGAGGATCATGCAAATCCTTGGATTCAAACCCAATTTGCTGGATTGTGAGTCCAATTCTCTACCAAATGAGCCAAAGGGGTAACCACACTGGCTGAGCAACCAGATGCATTGGTGCCCGAACAGGGCCTGGCTACAAGCACATACATGTATACCAACATCCACATATTGGTTCAGCATTCAGAGCTTACCTTAAAATAGTTTGTGAAAGACCACCACACTCAAAGCCTTTTGAATTCAGCCTAGAACTATTTGGATGTCTTTATAGTTTATTATTGCATTATTTGAACTTGCACCTACATTCCAAGTATATCCATATTACAACTTTGCTTTGCTTACATTTACCATACACTTACAAACTACAAAGCATTTAATCATCTCATCCAACGATTATTGTGGATATCATGTGGCTAAATATCTAAAATTTCAATCTGAGAACAATTCCATCTTGAAAACAAAAATTGGTAGAATGTTTATATCATCCCTTGCAACCGAAAACTAATTCTGAAATGATCAATATCACGAAAATCGGATTACAGAGTTCAAAAAGAAGAAAATTTCAAGCAATGAATGAGGAAATGATTGAATGACAAATACCTTGTTACTCTACTGGAACAAATTCTGATGCTTGATTCAAAACTGTACGAGAAATATCGGTTTTGTCTTCGTCACTGTTGCACAGACTTTAAACTGGCCCTGTTGAGGGACCAAATAGTCAAACAATCCGCTGAAGAGGTTCCTTATTTCTCCAGCTTCGACAAAAGAAGAAATTGAGGCTCTATTTTGAGTACGTTGGTAATCTGGCCCAAAACTGAATGATTCATCTCTGATACAATTTCTTCAAAGAAGAGCAGTTTCAAAAATGGGTAATGGCCAATTCATTTCTACACCCTCCCCCCCCAAAAAAAAATCATTTCTACAACAAAAAAAGAATGAAAAGACATTTTATTTTTACAGCAGAATTTTAGGTTGTCCTCTAAATTTCATGCAGTTTCTATCTTAATCATGAAAGGTCTGTAAACAGAAACAACCATGTAATTCAAAAAGATATAATCAATTATGTAGAAATATAACCACACATTTGTCCTTAAATATTAAAATTCTTCTGAAATTAAATTTGGATAAGGTAACATAACCATCAATGAACTAAAATATGTTTTCCTTTTGACACTAATTAACACCTGAACTGTTGCAACGTCATGAATGTACATTTACCTTTTACATGTTGGTAACAACCAGAGTTGCCATGCAATCAATACCAGTATACATACATGTACTTGACATTTAATCAATCAGTCTCCAATATTTGATGGTAGGATGGTTTTCGACAAGAAAGCTACAGCTGCTTTTGACCAGTGAGTGAGTGAATATGGAATTTTTTACCAGTAAGCCATGTCATTTAACTATGGTATTCGACTGTTTTCGTTGGTGACTAACCCATTTGAGGAGTCAAGGCCATGACATTGGTCCTGGAGACCCAGATATCAGACCCTAATAAGGGTCTCCTTGGCCGGAAAAGAACTCCACTATACCAGGTCCTAGCCCCCAGGGTGTCAGTGGATAGACTCAATATTTGACGGAATTAGTCAACAAATATTGCGGCCGATTTGCTCCACGTTATTGGACCCGATTGTGGCGCCCGAGTGTGGGAAATCAGTAACTTCATCAGGTGACAATGGCACAAATTTGTAGTGAAGCAGTTTAAACTTGCCGGTGAGTGTTTTATTGTCTGTGTGTGTTGACATCACTGCCAATGCATTAGAGTGGGTATTCCTTCAACACAAGGCAAACAATACCATAAAAGATATCGCTTGGCACCCCCAATGCTCTTACAATGCAGTCACGCAACAATCTGCATTCTACGCATTCAGACAATGTTCATGCATGGGCTTTTTGTCATGGAGATTGCGCACTAAGTATGGGGGTAAAGAAATACACACAGACCTGGTATATAGAACAGCACCCAGGAGAAAGCAGGAATCGGGAGAGGAAAAGGATAAATGGGTTCATTAACAGCAATCAGACTTCTGCTTCATGCAATTCATCCCGTTAGTTTCCCCCCTAGTCGGGGTAAATTTCATTACCCCCCTAGATTGCCTGGGTTTCTTGGCCCTCATTGAGTCCCCTGCTAGTCCTCCAGCAAGACAATGCTTTCAGATAGGCTTACTCCAAGGAAGCTCCCTAAGACCAGGACGTGGACTGTCGTGGTGCCCTACTCGTTTTCGCAAATCACAATGCTCTATCATCCCACGACACAAAGCTTTGATGAAATGAACGAGCATTGATTACGGAGGAAAAGGGACTTGTACAGAGGCAATCAAAACTTGCATGTCGTGGAAATCACGTCAGTTCATTAAGAAACGAAGTAAGACCCGGCACGACTTACAGCTCTATCTGGCCCTGGCTTTTGTCGGGGTGCTTCATTTTGGACAATGCCTTCCTTTAGCCAGGGTTTGAAGTAGGCTTGCACTGGAGGCAAAGATCGAGGTCCACTTCAGCAGTCCATTACCATAAACCCCAGAGAGTCCTTCCTTTCTTCCATTGGAATTCCCTTCAAATCTGATTTTATTTGTCCAAATTTGCATGAATATTGTCTCGCGGTTGTATTTCGGAGCAAACTGTTGACTGTTACCAAACCTTGCGCCAGAATTACCCATCCCGGGTCTGGTCGTACATGGCCTGAAATTGATTACCAGGAAACAGTTCTGGTCGGAATCGATTGCCTCGATCAATATTGGAATATATCTGTCATGTATACTCAAGCTAAAAGTCTAATTTCCTGCCAATAATGCTGCTATTTGACCATAATTTTGTGCAGCTAATTCAACCAGTTTTCTTGTCTTCGACATGTTGCTAATTGGTAGAATCAATACTCTTGCTAGCCTATTGACTTCCAATACACATAATCCTCTAAATGTCACAACATAGATTCCGGCCATTGATCTGGCGAACAGAAAGTAACTGATTTCGATATGACCTACTCGAGTCCAGCGATGAAGAAAAAGGTCAGCTCCAATGCCTACAAGCCAGTTGACGCCCCCCCTTCCACCAAACCCTACCACACACACACACACCACAATGGACATAGGAACAAAATCAATTAATATAATGTCCCACATTCATGGCATATTCATATATCTTCATGATAAAAGGTATAGAGCCTTGAATTCAAGTGTGTTTTAACACAACCTGTGGATATCAATCATATTGGGCCACAAATATCACTGCATCGTCAAATCACAGGAAACACAAGGCAGCACTTGGAACTAGCTAGACAATTCACCTGTTATATCACCTATATTAGAAATAAATATCAAGTCTCAAGCCACCAGGATTATTCAATACTGAGTTATTGTTTAGTATCACAGAGGGAATCTATTACCCATATGCGATGATTATTTTTTTAGGGACCATTTACCTGACTTCATACAAATTATAAATATTTACCAGAAATTTATACCAGTTTGATTCACCAGTTCTTATTAATATTAATTAAATCAAAAGCCAGAGCATTGGCACTCAATTTTCCAGGCAGAATGACATTCAACAGACTCTAAGTGAGACCATATTATATATGTTGAAATGCAGACTGTACTGGTCAACTGATCTATCTGCATTACCCCCAGTCCATCTGACATTAAACAAGCCACAATCAAACATAACATCCGCCAAGGGAGGCGATTAGTCCAGACTTTGTTAGAAACAATGGTACTAAATATCATATATCAGAGATAGCCGAGCAATAACAAGGCCTACAGTAGCACATTAGCAGGGCCAGGTATGTTAATGACCAGACAATGGTGACATAAAGATAGCCAGCATCACTGAACCGTGGAGAATGACGTCCTGCTGCCGTCCTGCTGCCGGCTAGACGACGTCCTACTGTGGTGTAACTGCCGGCTAGCTAGGATGTGAAATTGGAGAGTGATAACCATAGGACAAGATGGGACGGTCCTTTCAATCTGAAGGAATGGCTCTACCGGTAATAACGACAACTCAATAACAGTAGCCACCTTCTTCATCATGAATTAGGAGGTTCATCTTTAAGCTCATTTATGAAGATATAGTTGGGAATTTTATATTCACTATTCACAATGATAATGACATCCTCAATGTACTTTATGGTAATGGTGCTTGGAAATATGATAAGCTGTGATTTGGGAGGGGAGGACAAGAATACTCTTCTCTGATGTACTTGATTGAACTCTTTGACCTGATCATGACAGGATGTGCTGTCTGTACCATGGCAATGCATTTATCATTCTTGGTTTGTCAGTACTAGCTGGTGCTCGCAGGCTTACTGCAACATTCAGCACTATGGATGTTGCAGGTTTCTTCCTACCCTAACCTGTAAGCTATGATAAAAGTGAAAGAATCATAAAAGGGCTTAAGTCAGTTTTTGCTATATGTTTGGTCTTCAAAAACTGACTTAAGCCCCTTTATGAATACTGGCCCATTACAGAAAAAAAGCATGAAGATACTGGTATTAATTGTAATTTGATATTCATAATACAAAAGTCTCCACTAATAGTTCAGGAAAAGAACGAGAGAGTGATAATGGAGTTTAAAGTTGCTGCGGTAATCTTTCACCCATTTGCAACGATCAGAAAAAGACATTTTTCGTCTACATAACATGGACAAATGAGTGAACTGATACTTGTTTTACGACACCATTGAAGGTTTTAGATGTTGGTGTGGTTACAGTAGGGAGGAGAACCTACAACAACTCATGATAAAAACCAATGACATGGTTGATGCACATGAAGCAAGGTGTATGAATCCTGTCCCACCTCAACCAACCCAACCCACACCTCTCCCACACTCCACCCAACCACATATGGAAGCACTCCCCGCTTCAGACAGCATACCAATCATGCAGGTAGTAATCAAACGACAGACACCACCATCCAATACCTATTTAAGGAATGTACCATGGGGCCCCACATGAAAGAAAACCATCGCTGGATTATATTTCAAATTTCTGCATTTGATTCAAAACAGACATCCCATGGATAGACTTTGTCTGTCCTGAAACGAGTATATTCGGAGATCAAAATGTCCCTTCCATGGTTCCAGTTATCAAGAAGCAATCTAGCCGCGACTTCAATGAAGATTTGTGGCCAATTTCCTTTCCCTTGTACTAAAGAATAGTTACAGTCAGACAGGACAGCAACGTGTGATGTATTACACTGGACTCATATCAACAGAAGATGCATTTCATGTTATCCTCTTTAACAAAAATCAATATTTTTACAGAACATAATAGGAATATTGTAAATATTACTATGCAATAAATGTTAGTATACCAGCATCAGTAGACTTGTGCCATGAATAAGGAAATAACATATTTTGTAATACAATAGTGTAAGAATATATTATACATTATTTAGTGAGTCTAGAATTGATAAAACAGCTAGCTTTAATTTGAGATAGATAGAAACACATCCCCTTTAGCATTAATAAATTTAATTATTTGACATTAGATAGTTCAGCTAAGTTTTTAAGACAAAATGTTGATCTAGACCCACAGTGTAAAATCAACATTTGAAGAATCGAAACTGTCATTACTAACATGGCATTACACCATTGTAGGGTTGAACAGCTCCTGTATTCTAATAACGCAAAACAACATATCAATATTTGTTCTATATCCATATTACTGACTGGCATACTTTTCTATCTAAATAAATATTGCATCATATAATTTAAAATCTTCATCCAAACTATCTGGTTTCGTTAGTAAACTATACTAACATCCTCAGGAGTCGTTGCAATATTCTTTTTTTTTAAATAAAAAAATCTAAATAAATTAAATGCATTTCTGGCAATACAAATGTTAATACATGGTGCATCGAAAAACTGATTTGAAAATTAGTTAAAATAATATTTGTGTCACGATCCAGCATAAAGCAAGTGTATTCACGGAAGGAGGCAGCTGTGAGGAAGATTACACTGTGTTAATTCTTCTTTTATAGACAGATTACCATAAGCCAAGCTGTGACTCAGTTGAAAACTTAGATTTCTCTGCTGCGCGATGGTTATTAAGGACACAAGGACTGCTCCAACAAGGCTTAAAGAAATTCAAGAGCTTTTAACACATGACAGAGGGCCAAATTCTTCTCCAATGCATGTCATAAAATATCAACGCAGCCCCAAAACATTATTCATGTGCGGAGAATAAAATTTGATAAACAGGGGTGCGAAGTGGTTGTAATTGTTACGGAATGGAATATGCAACAGAGTGGAAAAATAAATGACTATTTTTTGCCGCAATTCTCTCCGGCGGTGGGGCGGATTTCAATAATCAAGTGTTATCATTCTGTAGCATGTTTTCCTGTGATTTACATACTTTTGAAGGTCTGACACCAGATCCGTCTCCAGCTAGACCCATGTTTAATAGTCGACATCACTGTCATGTGTGCCATAAAACTAGGAATCACCATTACGTGTCTGTGAACTTGAAAGGCATCAGGGTTGGAATGAAAATTTGAAATATCTTTATACAGAATTAATATGGAAACAGATTTAGAGATTTGAAAGTGATTAATGTTCAATAATCACAAGTCATGACATTCCTTGTTATTTGTCATACTATTATCATATTAACTTTTATGCATAGCCCCTATTGCTGTTGAAAGACTCTACATACTGTACTCATCGCTTTATAATATAACCTATCTGTATGTAATTAATACTGCAGGTAGTAAAATATGAGTATCAATATCAACCTTTCTCTCAATGTATTATTCACATTAGCACGAATAAAGTTTTTATTACACTAAAATGCCAGGCAATTTTTACATCATAAAATGATTGCAAGGCAAATGCCATATACCATTGGAGAGATAATAAAAGTTATTTTATGAAAATAAGAATAAAAGGATGTTTAACATGAAGTCATGTACCATATACATACTAAAATATATGTTTCATAGAGACAATCACCAAAGTTAACCCTATTTCATGGACAATGTCCCTTTATCCCTGTGCATGCTGGAGGCAACTGGAGACAACCCAAAGAGCAGTGCCTGTGCCTAATTCAGCAGGGAGAGGGTTAAAGGTATCTCGGGATACATTTTATTTACAAAACTATGAAAAAAATGGAAAATATTGAAAACCAGTAGAACATGCTGAAAATCAAATTTACATACTTGCAGGTAAAATATGTTTGACCATGAAATATGTCAAACAAACCATGATTGTATGCCTTTAACATGAATTCAATTACCATATATAGACGTAAATGTTCTATTCCTGTTACAGTTACAAGGTTCTGTTCCTGTTACAAGACTTCTGTGGAACATTTGTCATGCTTACCTTCATGTGTCATGTGAAATACATGTAGAGAACACTTCAAAATGGATACCTATTTCAGATTTTTTTTTTTTAAAGCTTTTCAAGTTTACAGAGAAAACTTCCAGATGTCTACCAACAGCTGCTCCCTACAGCCGCAGATCCACAGACCATAGACTGCAGATCTACAGACCGAAGAGCCATGAGGCAACTACTCCTATGGTGTAATGTTTAAAACATCTTTATCTAAAGAACAGGGGCCAGTGTAATCTGTACAAAAACAACATTCTCTTTGTCACAATTTGAAAGTTGAAATTAATTACTTCTGGAAAAGGTCCACAAATGATTGAATGGTTTCGGGGACATGACTTCATTACTCAATCAACCCGTTGTCTAAATGAAATCATAATTATTCTGGAATTTCAGAAACTAAATGTTTTCCATTCAAAATGGAAAGGGGATGGATGACTAGTTTTCTACGCTGAGGATATGTGGGTTTCGATTTCCACGTTTCAACGATTTTACGGAGAAGCCAGAATTAGGTGTTAATGCAAGAGACACATGCAGAACTTGGATGATGTATTTAACAATGAAAACCAAATGTGTGTTCTTTGTTTTTTTGCTTAACATTTTCAAGATGGAAACAGTAATAAAGTTTCATGTGACTGTCAGCACTGACTGTAAAAAACACACAAAAGAACAGAATCAAATCCTATTAATCATCCTTGCTACTCCCAATATTAAATTGTAACCCATTTCATCCATTTTCATATTATCAACAACATCACTATTCAAAGAGTCAATGTTGACGTTCTCTTAGCAGAAGTTGATGCAAGTGATTTTACCACAGTTGCGATCTAACAAAACATCTTGTCACCATAATTTTATCTCAAATTCTCTCTTAACAAGAAAATTCAACTCAGTGAGCGAAATTAAGAACGCTGCGACGTGTAACTCATAGTTCTAATTTTAACCAAAAGTACCAATGCTAATTTCCACATCAAACACAAGCATCTGCATGGATCCTTCCTGATTTCAAACATTTCACTACAGCGTAACAATGCAAACTGACGATATCATAATTAGGGCCACCTATGATCAAGCCCAGGGACAGACAATCACATAAATTTCGGCCATTAAAGCCACAAGGCTCCCAACTCCATTGTCCTGAGCTCGCGGCAGTGTTGGTCTTCACTTTGTCAGCCATCGGGGTCTCGATATGGATCGGCAGGCAAATCGGATGTATCGTATCGGTCTCTTGATCGCGCTGTAACTATTGCAATTCTTAAATGTCTGTGTTAATAAATTCTGCGTTCTGACCCGTCCAGGGGAGACAATTCATCCAAGGCATAATGACCGCGATTAATAATCCTTCCCTGTCTCATTACGCCAGACGACCGGCGGCTGCAAGGATGCTGCGAATCATCGAATTATGAAAATTCTATAATTTATCCTGGTTTATAATGACTCCCCTATTTCCACTACATTACTTCACCAATGGCTCATTTACTCTAAAAGACATCCAGAGTTCAGTTCACAGTCTTGCATTAAGTCTTATTTCAAATCTGGATTTAATGCACAACCTTTCTACACAACAACGGATGCATTGTTAATGCATTTAAGAGTATAATTCAGAAAGTACATCATAAATGAGTTACGATTTCATTCAGATTTATTTTTATTAACCTTCTTCCTGCTGAATGAAATCAAAGTGTTCTATTTCTGAATGTGATCAGGCAACTTAAGTCACCTTCAGCAGGAGAGGGTAAAGCATGACTTTTCTACGACAATGTATTTTCAATGCACATCTGGGTGGTACGTATGGCTGGCTGGCCAAAGTTTTATTTAAAAACACACTTGATTGGAACAGTCTTAATTTGTAAAACCGCATTAAGAATATGCGCACAAATACCACAGGCATAAAAAAAACATAAGATTATAAACGGGGTAGAATTGTGTTCTGAAAATGTCTATCATTACAGGACAATAAACACTGAGAACAATGTAATTTCTAATCAATGAATTATTAATCCTTACCTTGGATTCACTTCTGTCTCTGGATTTAAAGCCAGCAAGTCTTATCCTTCAGAAACTCTGAAAAAAAAGGATAGATCATCACATAGCGTCAGTTTTCTTCACATAAGACACTCGAGGAAGATATCTCTTGAAAAGTAGATCGAAAATCAATTTCATTGGTGTTAAAAAGTGAATTTGCACTGTATCCGCAAAAGACAATTTTGCGTAGGAAATACACATCTAGCAGCTCATGGGAGAACAAGTATGGATGCAATAGCTCACGTGAAACAAGTCAATTTCGATTTAACTGCTAGAGAATGAAAAAAATAAGATATTTCACGCCAAGATGGTGTTACGTTCAGAAGGTGTGATATAAGGGATCAATATACAGTTGGATTTCCACACAGTGGAGGAAGGAAAAGACCTCATTTACGCAGGGAATAGGATGAGATTGCATCAAACATTTACGTTATAGGCGAACGGAGCGAAAACTGACGTAATATTGATATTGAAATTCGTATTCCAGATTTGACGAAATTTAATCAAAATGTTTATAATGACAAAACTTTCTTTTTATCACTGATAAAAATCAAGCATAAAACTGCAATACTGGTTGTAGAATCGAGTGATTCGTTTTCTTTTGCAATGCATTTTTTTAAAGCAAGTCACTGAAATCGTTGAAACATGCTCGGCTTAGTAAATGACATGTAATATCAAATAAAAAACAGATGGTTTTACTTTAAATCAAATTCAGGAGAGAGAAAAAAACTGTCGCATTATTCAATATATGTGAATAATCTGTTGGTAAGGAAGAGTATGAATTTTGCGTATTTATCATGTCAACTGTGATGTAAGTACCAATTTCACTGGGGCAATAAATTGACAATACGCTACATGCTATATGCTGTAATATGTTTACTATACAAAATGCTACACAGCATCATTTGTTGCTCTTGTAGGAAGTTTGATTTACATTCTATTCTACTCGGATATAGAAATACGAAACTTAGTCATGACCATACATAAATTGGACGCTAATCCAACAGAGAAGCAATCATGATGCTATATATACATAAAGTAATGCAAATAACTGCCCGCTTAATCTTCCTCTGCTAAAAGCAGGATTAATCTGGAGCAGACTATAGTGATATTCCTCTCTCAGGCCTGCTCACGTGACGCTTCTGTTTCTATTAGCGGCAAGCATCCTTAGCTCCTTAATCCAAGACTTACAATAGCAGAGACTGTATTGATCAAGGTTTAATAGCTTCAAACAATGATCGCGATAATTAACGAGTTGTTCGGCAATAACCTGTAGCGTTTCTTGGGACGTTAACAAGATGCTGTAATAGGATCATGTTAATCTGTGGACTGTGTATGAACAGCAGATCGTGCTCGTGTCTTGTGTCACTGTAGCCTGTCCCATGTCACCATTACCTCTGTTACCAGTCTGTACATATCATTGCTGTTTGTGTCACCATCGACTGTGTCACTGTTGTTTCCATCAACATTGTGTCACCATTATCTCTGTTACCTGTCTATACATATCACTGCTGTTTGTGTCACCATTGACTATGTCACTGTTGTTTCCATCAACATTGTGTCACCATTATCTCTGTTACCAGTCTGTATATATCATTGCTGTTTGTGTCACCATTGACTATGTCACTGTTGTCTCCATCAACATTGTGTCACCATTGTATATGTCACCACTGTTTATGCTATCATTATCTGTGTCACTGTTGTCTATGTCGCCAGTGTATATGTCACCATTCACAGTGTCAGCATTGTCTATGTCACCAGTATGTCTATTTAATAGTTGTCCGTTTCATTGATGTCCCACACCATTCTATGTTACTAATTGTCCATGACACTGTTTTGTATGGTCACTTATAATTGTTTTAGTCAGATTGTTGACCTTGTCACTGTTGTCCATACCACCATGGTCTGTCACCGTCATCCATGTCACAACTGGTGTCTGAGTCACCATTATCAATGTCACAGTGACTGTTGTCCGTGACATAATTATTTGTGTCACCATTCTCAATGTCATCATTGTCCATGCAACGTTGTCCATTCATCATAATCTGTGTCATTGTTGTCCATGTACCGTTATCGCTACTGTGCCAATAATATTATTGGCTATGTTCTCGTCAGATGAAATGGTGGGACTTCATGAAAACATGGCACACATGCTGACAATGATGTAGTGTTGTACTTTTGTTCTGAAGCAGACACGGCAATAATGTATTGTAATATCCCGTCGTAATTGCAATGGCTCCAACAACAAGGAAAAACAAATTAATATTATTCGAGTTAATTCAATGACATGCAGCATATGCCATTTCATTTGATAAAGATGAAAGTTCGCTTTCAACGAAATTAAAATTTATTGAAAATGAATTTCAGAATGGATGAATTTTTGCGCCACTCTCTTTATTATACATTTGGCTAAGTATTAGCGATAATCCAGTCAAATCTCATTACAATCCTTTTAATAGCGCAGTGCAAAATTTAATATTTCTTTGTTTCCAAGTCGGCACCAACGCCGAAAAGTGGGCTTAATCTGACCAAGTAGATACACAAGGGACCAAGTCTTGCCGGCAACCATTAATTTTTTGATGGGCTCTACAATAACATTTGAGTCATTTAACCAAATGTACGCCTGCATGGGTACGAATAAAGCGATTGGCGACTAGACCGTTGGGCAGCTTTTGTCTTGGGGCAGCGACTCGGAACTGGATGTGCAGGGTGCTGCAGTAACTCACGCCTCCATCCGCTCTCCACGTTTTCAGGCAACTCTCCAACCCTGCCAAAAAAGGTGGGGGGGATCTCTCAACATTTCCTATGCCTGAGCGATTCTTTTTTAGCCTTTCCGTCAGCCCATTAATCATTCGTTGAAAACTATGGTCACAGTGGAAGCCGAAATTTGCTCGTCTGCACAAAATGTCACCGAAGGTCGCTCATTTTTCATGCTCTCAATTTTGCGCCAATTGAATTCTGATCGTGTAAAATATTCACTGTGTTTGTGTTCTTTTTGTAAGCATTGCAATTCAATTCTTTTAATGTATATTGTTGTATACATTCATTGAAAAGGTAACTTTTTGCTTAATGCTTTTCTTTTTCTATACATTTCAATAATAGCATGCAGGTTTCACATTATGGTGAACAAGGACACAAGAATATTCTGTATAATGATAGAGAAGCATGCATATAGTCCATTACATAATGTAGAAACGAATCAAATAAAATGTTAACACCTAGTTATTACAATTATTTCAATGTTGTTAATGTCAATGTATTGTTATCGACATACTTTAATATGCATTGACAAGTTAGATTTAATTGGTAATGGAATATGTATATTTTTCGGATTGATATTTTAATATTTCTTTTGGAGGAGATGTAAATTTATTAATAGAAATTTGTCATACTAAATTCAGTGGAATAAGGAAAATCAATATCAATTCATAAATAATGCTCAGGTGGATCTTCACTGGTGTCTGACAATTAAACCTGCTAATTGGCATCACAACTTCGTTAAAATCATTGAGGGATGGCATGAATGACATCCTAGTCTGGAAACCTGAACTTGATGAGTTTTGTTTTGTGAGAAAAATTATTACGCCATCAGGATTTAATTTTGCACATGTCTCAATTGTTAATACATTGTTTACTGTCTGATTTAGAACAGCACTTAGACATGAGGGTAGAAGATTACATGAAACATTTGAACAAATTAATTAGGTCTACTTGAAGCATAAAGCCAGGCCAGAGGCTATAGTACATATTTGAGTATGTTTTCATTCTCAAGCTGAAATTTTATATGGGGATTTGTGAACTAAACTTTGAGGAGCATGAAATCATAACCTCTTGCCAGATGGTCCGTCTGAATTTGGCTTTAGAATCGACTCGTTTTAAATTATTATTAATTTTCATTTGTATGATAGATTATTAGTTTAAAGCAACAGGAAGCTTGCGACACCCGTAGAGCTCTACAATGCTGAGCGACACCCGTAGAGCTCTACAATGCTGACTGCTGCTGCTAATCTGTGATCACCACCAGGGCCAGATGGTCCATCTGAATTGGGAGTTTAGAGCCACTTTCAAGATTATTTCCCTTGTATCACAGCTTGTCATTTTGAATAGATGGAAACTTGCAAAGCCAATAGAACTGTCTTATGGTCTGGTAGTACTGAATGTTGCAGTAAGCCTGTGAACATCGACTGATATTAACGAACCAAGGATGATGTGTACTGCAACAGTACAGACAGCACAGATCCTTTGGTAATAAAACAACACCAACAACAACACCAACAACACCAACAACAACCAATAAGTTGGTGTATTAGCAAGTTTAGTCACTATCGCCTCATAGCTTCCTGCCAGTCAATATTCATTGATTTTTAAATGCCTTAAATTGTTAACTGGTTCATGCTTAATTCCTGCTGGCAATGTCAGAGAAACAGGGTCACTGGGTCGACAATTCAAAGAGAAAGTAGTAAAATAGGTACACAGAGGGCATAATGGCACCACCTAGTGCTACACATATACTGTAGACAATAATTCAATTACAGGAAGACATGTATTTCTAGATGTCTCAACAACATGAAATTCAAGGCGTTGGATAAACATATAAATTCCAAATCTTCCACATTAGACTGTCTGCACTCACCATTCTCCAACGGTAATTCCATATCACGTCATTCATCCTGGCCATCCATTTGTCCAGTCTAAAGCTAATCGTCCAATTAGTATTGTCAAGCGATTCCTCAGCTGACCGGGGCTCGCATTCAAATTGACCACACGTTAATCTGATTTCAGCGATCGGGACAGGGAAGTGATAGAACGGCAGCCAATGTGGGCCTTTTCCAAAGACCAATATTTAATTGTATTTATTTCTTGGGTCTAGCTACGCGGAGTCCCTGAAGGAAGAGAGTTGGTCTGGGGAATTCAAGTGAAAAATTACATTAGTTCCTGGGAACTTGTTCTGGCAACATGTTACACTTTCACTCCGACATCCGGGCAGTTCGAGAAGAAAACACGGGGACTTCTACAGAATTTGTTTCAAATCAATAATGAAAATAGCGATTCTCCCTGTCGTATTTTCACGTTTCGACGTCTCACAGCTTTTTCTATTCTGCCAACGGTTAGCGCCATTGGAACAATTTCAATTAGGTGGAATGGTCGGTCATGGGTTCTGTGAGGCAACAGTGGTATGGGACAATGTCTGTTGTAATATCGGTGACGTCATAAAGCTAACAGAATGGGATTTTCAACTGAATCAATTTCCCATTTTAATTTTCATTCCGTTCCAAAATTGCTACCAGTTTCATGTTTGAATTGAGATATCAAAGGACCTGCTGGTGTTTGGCAATGCAGTTCTGTTATGACTATAAATAGCGGAATTCCAGTAATGAATGATAACAGTTGCATATTGGATAAATGGCTACATTGTGTTGATACCCAAAGTAAACTGCTCCACGATGGTGTTACACATTGTTAAACATGTACACAAGCAAAGTAATGTATCATGGATGATTTATGTCAATGTCCATATAAAACATGAGAATGAGAAGAACAAAATCAACATGCAATCCTATCAACATACAATCCTATCAGTGGAAACGGAAAAGTCATCTATCCATCCACATTATCTGAAACAATACCCAACATAAAGCACGTAAATCTTGATCGATAATTCATCTGATTGCAAATTCCATCCATCAAAACAATAACCTTTCACAAACACAAATTGGCAGAACTTGATTGTCAATGTATCTGCCGATGTAGTTATGTCATTTTCTCAACTGAAGCTTAATGAAATGGAAATGCGCGAGGTTTATTTCGATATATTTGTAAATAACACACTTGGACTGTCCTCTGACAGGCATTTGGGTTAGTTTCTCCCGACCACTTGAATTACTTTCTGATGACCAATAAGTGGACAAAGTATGAATGCTGACCGATTGCTTCTACAAGGTCCACTGGACATTCTAATAGGGCTGTCAGAGTGGACAAACACACATGAAAGGGACCAGTCATTGAATCAGATTGCTGTTTGATTAACAATATTGTCGTCCTTGCGCTAGGATTAAAAAGAATCGTTGGCCAAGACACGATCGCCACTCTACCATACATTAACATACCAGGTACTTCAGAAGTGCTATTGACAAATTTGTTATTAACTGTGTTCTTTGTAAAAACAGATTTAACACTTGTCGCCCAAGCATATTGGATCAGTTGCTAAACCATATTGAGGAATATATTTATTTAGTTATTCCATCCAGCAATCTTAATATATGTATTATCATTAGCAATAATACACCATAGAAGCTGATAAAGGCAGGAATATAGATTCTCCAATACTGAATATCTTCAGTACACATATGGTATTCATGTAGACATAGTGGGAGGTACACAGCCTATGATACAGCATAGTAGATATACTTAGAGAAGGATACATCATTATATTATCCATGTTGATAAAGAGACAATTATACTGTATATAATATCATATTCATGTTTATAAAGAGAGAGAAGTATAGGCCCCGACTACATATAATATTGTATCCATGTTTTGAAAGCCAAATATATTCTTTAGATATGGAGAGATATATACTACGACATAGTATACGATACATCCATAATGACACATGATACAGTACGTATTACGCTTATAGGTACAGAAGAATACAATATGTATACACTCCAATAGCGCTTCGCACCCGACACATCATAGCTGTCTCCTACGTTTATAACTGTTAAAAGTGTTTACAACTAACATGCTAACATAGACAAACATCACTGTAGCTCTATTATCCTTGTGTATACGGAACAAGGCCTTCTCCTCAATGAAAAATAACGGGACTTCTGGGTGGGATTCAAACCTGGAACCTCCCGATTTCTAACCCAGTGTGCCAACTACAGAAATGGTCATTAAAGACAGCATATAACCCCACGACCACACTGTATCATCGCTACTAGAGAGTTAATTTCAGGCAGCACAGAAGCATACATAAATCGCTTTAGCAGCCCTGCCTATTAGGCCTGTGAAATAAACACATAGAAATTCTTAGCAAATTAATGATCCATGCCTCGCTGACCGCCATGGCAAACATCAAAACCAATTTACACTGGGATTGCTTTGAAGACAAGAGATCAGAAAGAACAGAGACCATGTGTCTGCCAAAGCTTAACCAAAGTTGTGTTATCAATAACGGTAAAGTTGTGAAGCCACAGAAAAAATTACGTCAGTACCACACCACAGCCAGGAAACAGAGGATCCTGAAGTACTGTACTGTACTTAGTGATGCTGCACGTAATTATGTTACCGAACGACCCAATGAGGCATTTTCGCTAAAAGCATTAAGTCACCTCTTAACTAGGCTTTTGTTTCCACGTTAGGTCCACTTAAGATGTACTTTACAGACAGTCTACAGTGCCACAAGATAATGCTTAAGTATGCCTTCGTTGCTACTCTAGCTCCACTTGACACATACTTTAAAGTCACTACTGTGCCATTTCACCAACACAAATCTCAAAACATAAATAATAAAATAAAATAATAAAATAAAGGTGAACAATTTGTCTTAGTGTATCTTGTCTTAGGATATTGCCAAGCATTATAAAGTAATGTTCTAACAGGCAAACACAGAACTATATCAGTTAAGCTGTACAAGTCTTTAAAAAGATGTTATGTTTGAAATGCAGCAGAGTATGATAAAGTGCTAGAAATCAAATATACTTGTGTCAGCAGTCAGTATCTATAGATGCTAATGTCGTAATGATGCCACATTTCATCCACCAAAAAAATAAATTACGTTTACTGTGTAGTGATATCCATGGCAACATGTTGCTTTTTCTTAATCTCACTCAGCAATCAAAAGCCACCAACAGTGTCACTAAAAACGTGATTTCTACAAGCTGATTAGCTGACAGCATACCGTGGAGCTACTATATTGATTCTTGCTCCAATTTCTTTTCGCTAATCCTTGAAAGAATACCTAACAGTATTAGGTTAGCAGCATAGAAATCCAAAACATATAAAGTACATTTCAAGTGATACTAACTGCCTACACATTAAATTCCACCATGTTTAATCGATTCGGTGGGGGGAAAAAAAATTGGTATTCATAACAAGGTCACAAGGGAACAGAGAAGCGTAATTAAAAACAGATTTTTATGGAGACACAGCAGTCTAACTGAAAGATTTATAGCATCAAGTTAAATTTACCTTGCCACAATTTGTAACAAGATCAAATGCGATCATATCCAGCTAGTATCTTGATGAAGGCGAAATGGAATACACCACTGCTGTTAATCCAATATTGGAATAAATCTTGTCATCAATGCCATATAAGAATGCAATAAATATAACAATATCTGATATTGCTATGGTAGTAAATGGATATGAAAAGTCAGATATAACACGAAGCTCTGAGATTGGATACACATGGGATGGGACATTTGAGCTTTATTTCTGTTATCACGCTGTAAACATTACGAGAATGTATCCCAGATTGGATATGACTAAGAGAAATCACATTATATACATTACAACTGGGCCACTGAGTCTGCTCTGACAATATTGACAGTTATCGGACCATACTTTTACTGCCTTACCTTCGGAGCCGTTATCAATCGGATAACAATAAATTTGTACAATCCACAATGGAATGCACACAGATTTCTCCTCTTGCTTCGGCGATCGAGAACGGAAGCTATCCGAATGGCAGACCAGTTTCTGATCAATTCTATGGTACAGCATCAGCTGTTCCGACTCACTGCTCTTTGTAAGCCTCGCGACACCTGTCGAAAGCTCGTTGAATTGCCCGCCACCGTCTGTAGTCGTCAACTGCGCTCATTTGTTGTCAATTCCGCTTGTTGATTGTCCCCGACCCTACACCAGGTGACACTTGTTCAGTGTTGTCCAATACGACACCGAGTACCCTCTCGTGGACAGTCCACCCTGGTAACAACGCAGTCTCCAGTAGATAACACTCGGTCACTGTTTGCTTTGCATTAAATAACCCGTACTGCATAAACAGCCATGCGTTAAAGCGTTTTGTAACATAGAGTAGGGTATTTTGGTGTGATGGGGACAGTATGGTGACGGGGTGCAGCTTAACCCGGGTATAAGGTGGAGAGGCAGAAGCTAGGGTTTCATTGAAGTGATTACAAAGAAGACAATCTCAGCCTCATGAATACCTTTGGTATATAACGTGATGTCTCGCGAACGTGTGTCAAATATCATTCGTACAATAGTGTATAAACATTGGCGTTAAAACGATGGCTACTGAACAGTCACTTTGTCGCAAACGGGATACTTATCTGTCTAGACTATAATGTACGTTTTAAAAAGTACCTCTGTATTAGTTTATATTGCAATAAAATATCATGGACATTTTATGAATAACATAAAAACAACAAATGTTCTCAAATAACAGCTATAAGCTAACTGACATTTAGTCTGCAATGCAATTTTATATAAGTCTTACATCTCCAGCATTAAATGTTAATAGAATTTAATTAGTACTTTGTGCAGATATCAGAAATGGGCCCCGAAATAACAAAACGTTTTTAGGGGGATTTGTGAATAAATCTTTGAGTTGAGCATTAATTAGGCTATATAATGTCAAATTACCTAACTTCAGTGCTGATTGTTCCAGTGAGTGAATCTTTCACCCATTTGTGACAATGATTGTTCCATAGTTGTGTGTAGTGCTAATCTTGAATTAGTACACCGTATTAATTAGTTCTTGTGAACGTGATACATGTTGTACAGTAGCTAGTTTCTTAGATGTTAGATATGTGTATCGTATAAACTGATTTTTAAGAGGATTTTTGTTGGGGGCAAAACTGCTTCCTCTAAAATTATTTTTTAAATAAATTTCACAGTGAGAATACTTCACACAAAATGATGTGTGAAGCTTTTTATTGTTCTTATTGTTTGTTGTTAGCAATAACCCTGTTGTGAAAAATTGCCTTTTCCAAAATTATAAAACCATTTAATATTTTTATACAAAAGCATTTTTGACAGGGTCTCATAAATGTATACAGCACCCAACTATTACTTATCCGCTGTGCAGACAACGGAGACAGCTCCCGAATCACTGTCACATCACACAGCACTCTGAAACAATCCTGCCACTTCATATACTGTATGTCTTTGACTTCGTAAGCAGAGGTGTCCAACACACGTGTGTCATTCAATTGTGAGCAGGCGACAGTCACACCGCAGGTAAGTGTGCAACCTGTCAGGCACCAGGGTTCTCCTGTACAAAACAGCAGTAACACTACGCTAAGCTTACCTCCAACCTTAGCCAGAGACTACGCCATCGCTAATGTCAACATTTTGGTTACCTTAAAGTTACACTGTTTTTCATACAGGGGAGCCAGCAGGGCCTATTCCCAAAACGTTCTTACAAACTTTTTATTCTAAGAACAGTTTGTAGCCATACTATGAGAATCGCTAAGATTGTCTTACGATTGAAAGAACGTTTCGAGAAGAGGCCCTCTGGTCTACAGAGGTCTGGATCGGTGGTCATGTAAGTGAAACAGAGGTCTAGGTATGATATCAGCTGCACTATGAACCAGACAGACACACACTCGTTGACAATAAATCTGTCGTACATGGTGGTAATTGATTGTGTACAGAGTGGAGTCTGATCCCTGAGGACATTTTGGCTACCAGAGAATTTGAGGATTTGAGGCTTTGCCCGGTGGTACACCTAGGTGGGCCCAGCCTCACCGCATGTCAAAAGTTTCACTTTTATCTTTATGTATATCTATCTAGACATGTATCTGCCTGCATAACACTATTATGTTGTATAGATCTATGTGTCAACTAATGACCCTAAGGTTAAAGTTCAAAGTAAAATTGCATATAGTGGAGAGAAATAAATGAAGGGCTGTAAATTCTATAGGTATACATACATGTATGTGGGTTTAGAAAAAATAAGTAGGCTTAGAAAAACATAATTCTGTATAAAAACATTTTTCATCTCACCAAGACACAGATACTGGAGATATGTCTTGGTCAGTAATTGGTTGATAACGGACATTGTTATCTAACTGGACTTACACGTGATGAGATAATAACAGGTTGTTCAAGAAGCCGGTTCTTACTTGTGTATGAACTGCTTCGTGGATTCATAAAGTTTGCACATCGTTTTTACGTTCATACCTCGATGAACGCAACAAATATTCCAGTCAATGAGTGAATATGTTATACAACTTCTATCTCTGCATTGAATAAGAGACAATACACACAGCTGGACAAGCTTGACCACGTATCAAGGCAATGTACTATTATCGTTATCTAAAGGGTAATCACTTTCTTTGAAGTCTGATATATCTACCTCTATCTGCGGCAATCATGTAACTTACCAGCAATTAACCGTGTGTTAACATCTGCAGAATGACATTACTATACAATAACATAGACATATTCAGGTGTGTTAATAGTATGGAATGATGGTAGAGATAGTTGTTATACTAATACTGACATCATTAATTAATACTATTTTTATCTAACTAGGATGCATCAGTATAACAAAGAAATAACTGCTGCATTTATGTGTGAACTAAGACAAGAGTTATATACTCTATGAGAATATTATAATTATTCTTGAAATAAGTAACACCATCAATGATCAAAATACCTCAAAGAAAGTTCACATCTTTAAAGGTGTGTTCATGCAATTTAGATATAAATAAACAGTAAATATATGTACTATTCGCCAGAAAAAAATATCATACAAGCTAAGACCTCTATTAGTATGCAAACTGGCACCATAAAACAGATATATGTGTTCTTGCAATTTCAAATTTCCAATAGATCCATTGGTTTTCATAAATATGGTACTATTCTCCACACAACCCACCATATGAAATCAGACCTCAATAAACATACATCTCCAACATCATTAAAGGATATTCATTCATGCAATTTAGTTTCCAATGAATCCATAGTTTTCCATAATTAAATGGTAAATATATATACTATTCTCCACAAGACTCATGATACGAGGGACATATACCTGGCATAGCTACATTGAACAGCCAGTCTGAGTGGGTGTTCAGCTTGGACAATACCATGAAGCAAATCAACCAGAATCTCACTGTATAATTCCCAGGGGGGCCATCAACTGAAGTTCTCACAACTGTTAATTAGGGAAAATAAGTGGTGGGGTAAACTGATTACAGGAAATTGAATGTTACAGAATGTATACAATTGACTATTCCACCCTGTTATTATCTGAGCTATCATTACGTGGATTTGTAGATGGCCTACTACTAATGTGTGTCAAACATATATAAATAACAGAGATATCCTGAGCCATCGTGGGACATCATGCACACGGTGTCATTTACATATACTACTCAAAATATATTAAGGGACAGCAGATATTTTGTGGTGAAGCTTTCTACCAAATTTCGGAATCCTGCTTGAGAAATCTGGCCCCAAGCTCAAAATGTATTACCGCTATTGGGATTTGTAATGAATATTTCGAGTTGAGAATGAAATCATACTCAAACAGGTTTAACATTCTCAGGGCCTGGTATGCCATTCCTTTTTCAATGCACCTACAGTTCTTTAAGAATACCTGGTCTACATATATTTGGAAGTTCTTAATTGTTTAATTAACAAAGCTAAATTTACTGATCCTTATATATTTTGGTTGGGTGTGTGCACAATCAAGAAAACAACATTGCACTACTTTCCAGAGAATTAACTAAATCATATTAACAAGGTAGTTTTAAGGTTTTCTCCAATTTCATAACTTGAAACTTGTCTAGAAACAATTGCTTCTATATATGTCTGAGTGCAGACAGCTAATTGTGGATCAAATATCATTGAAAAATCAATAGTGTGTGGTCATATTTAGAAGTGATATTTGAGTATTAGAATAGATATTAAATGTCAAAGAGAATAAAACATGTAACATTTCAAGTGGGTTAGTATAACCTGGATTGATGCAACAATGATGGTGATGAAGATGATAACCGTGGTGAAAAGGATTATGATGATGACGATGACGACAATGATGATGACAACAACAACAACAACAATACTCAATGATGATGATAATAATAATAATAATATAAAATAATAACAATACTCATGTAAGCTGTTATTCAACTGAATCAACAATATTATCTTGGGGAATGCATATAACATGGGAGCCATAAACCACTAGAACGTTCAGATTACCATCTCATCCTACAGGGTAGGGTACCCATTCCTTGCCAGGTAAACCACAGAAAATTAACATTAGATTTAACTTAACTCTTCATATAATTATAAGCATGATGACACCACCTTTTTTGTTCAACCCGTCTCAGTACAAGGCAGGAATGAAACCCTAGAACCAAACCAAAATATGTCGCCCCCCATCTAAGCGCTAGCATGAGCTCCATCCTGTCGTGGTTTCCAGCGTGGGCAATCTCCGTGCAAAGAGGTTGTGATTAACATTTTCTTTTAGGTCCTAAAGGCAACTTTAGATACCCTATTGAGAAGTGAGCACATTCTCTATACTTTGGCACAACCAGAGATGCTTTGCATAGTTGAGATTAAATACTGTAATGAAATTTCTCGTGATCAAACAAAATAGAAAATATTCCTTGCACATTCACATGCTGTTCACATTAAATTGGGCTCACATTAATTTCTAGATATACATATAGTACAGTATGTATTGCATTACGATGTCACCATTCATTACAATATCTATAAAGCAACTACAAGAGACATACCTGCAGATATGATCAGCTTCCTACTTGGAAACATACAATCAAATGAACAACAAATTAACCAGCAACTGTAATATCAACAAAGAAAGTTGAAATAGCATTATCAATATCAACAATGAAAGGCGATAACAGCATTTATGACTGGTATCCTGTCTATCCTGACTTTGATAACGCTTTGTTATTTCTCCAGCTCCATACATAAACGTGGGTGGTTTCCTCAGTCGATGAATCACAAGGATTGTAAATACATAATGTATTTATTCTCCATACCCCCACGTGGTTGATGAGATACTTGAACGTAATGATACAAGATCTTACGAGTAAAACAAGCATAACAAGTGCAGATCATGGACGTGATCTGGTATCGCTGTTGGACCACGCTCGCTTACCTGCGACAAGTGCTCGAGACGCCACTGCGACGCCAAGATGTTATGTCCTTATCTGTGTTTACAATACATTCATGTCCTTATCTAATTTATAGGTATGGATAACAGTCATTGCACGATTCTTTTGTCTATTAGCATATTGTTTTCACTCCTGTTTCCGATATGTTATATTAAAACGTATACATTTTGCCATTTATCTAGATGATTCTCAATAAGATTTTCTTTTGCAAGCAAAAGAATCACACATATTTTCCTTATATAATTATGTTCTAAAACCAAAGAAAAATAAAACGATCCACTGGTTCTTTTAAAAAACAATGTCACAAAAATCACAACCATGATAGTATGTGACAAGAGACATTTTATGCGTCACAAGAAACTTTTTAAATTTAATTTATTCATACAATGATTCATAGTCTCAGTTTTCTGGGCTCTGGAATTTCCTGTAAGATATCCATAGATCCATCCCAGGTATACAGTGATAGGTCAAAGGTTACATTACTGTGGTGCGCAACCAACACTACCAACACAATAAGTGGGGTATCTGTGTCTTCATAATGTAACTACGTGTTGGCAATATGTCAAGTGTAACAACTGCTAGCTGCCGGTGCATGCTTACACTAGCTACTGTCTTCTGGCCGTGTATTATATACCAAGAGCCAGTAGCCCAGATAAGGCGCGTATCAATAGAAACAAAATGTAACTGTTCCATCTGCGCTTGAAACAGTAAGCGTGATTCACAGATAGGCAGCATGAATCTTTCATGAAGTGGGTGTATCGTATATGTAAGCATAGACAGCATTCAGAGATTTGATAACGTCTTGCGACGCATATGGCAACGGCCTTGCAATAATGGCTATTGTCAACGAATACTGCCTATTGGCGCGACATACCTTGATGTGTGACTTGCGATTAGAAGCGTTTGCATGATTGAAAGGAGAAGCGTAAAAGGGAGGGATTAATATGTGGGAAATTGTCCGATGTTGTAACTGATACACTGTGCTCGTAGATTGCATGCCTCCACTTGAGTGACAGTACACTGTGAGGCGGAATAAATACACGGGAAGGGAATACCCCCTCGTCAGCCACTGTTCACAGGTAAAATGATCGGCTTCCCCTCACAGATCAAAGCTATAGCTTTAGGCCTCATTTCACACTCACAGACGAGAAGAATAGGACTGGTGATCCTCAACAACTGTTAAAACAGCCTCACTTGTACATTAACAATTAGTTTGAGAAAGATTTATAGATAATGTAAATCCAATGTAGTGAACATGAATAGGAATTGAGCCTCTCATGGAACAATTTCAATTCAAATGTTTTATCATAAATGGACTAAATGACTTTTAAAATATATAAAATGACTACAGTTAATATATGGGATAACAGTTTCTTTTTCAAATATAGAAATTTACGCTGGATTAATGTATATGGACCATTCATATTTTCATTTAATTGAACATCTCTTAATAATTGACATTTAAAAAAATTCTCAATTGAATTTTATCAAAATGTGTTTATATATTTCATTTTCTATTTCTAATTCATTTAACATCTAACAAATAACATCATTGTATTCTCTGGGGAAATCTCACAACAACTAGTGAAATTGAATAACAACTAATACCAATATTGGAGCTATATCATAATTATAACATACAATTGAAAAATATCAATACGCAAGAACAATAATTAAATTAAATTACAGAATTACTTGTCAACTGGTTAACCATACATTCATTGCAGTAATTTCATAAAATAACAATTGTAATATAATTCCCAATGAAAATATAATTCACTTTCTTCACAGTTTGAAACCAGACCGCTCTGCAGTGCGACTAACACACTTACAGTGAAACAAAACTCTTAGTTAATTATCTTCGTAAACAGCTCGTCTCTAGCATACAAACAAACTAAGCAGGATAGTTAATTGGACAAACAGCGGAAAAAGAAAAAATAACCTACTTAGTTGCTAAATATGAAATATTGTCTTTTTGAAGGCAAGTTACAACCACAGAGCCTAAATAACCACCCACAGTGCAAGACACACAAATCAAAGAAAAACTGGAATATCTTCTGTCCACACAAATATTTCTGTTTCCTCATTCTGTGCCAGAATTCATGCTAATTGTCATCAATTCACCAGTTGCCAAAATACATGTATTTTCATGTCTTGTACAAAACAATTGTACCAGATTGGTGTCCAGACCATTATTAGATCAAGCTACATGCTATTATGGCACATCTAAATATCTTGGAAAACATACAATGCAAACACGTCATATTTCATAGGCAAATGTGTCTTCAAAACCCATTCAATTTTCACCTCTGTTCATGGTAGTGCACATATCGCATGTCGAATGGTTATAACAGGGGAAACTAAACATGAATTCTGACATAATGTATAATGGTCTTGTGAAGGGAAAGAAACAGAAATATTTATCATAGAAAAAAAATTATTGATAATTATAAAGTCTGTCCATGTTGTTACATTGATTATATATTTCTATGTTGCTACATAGACTGGTTATTATATTTCTATGTTGCTACACAGACTGGTTATTCTATTTCTATGTTGCTACACAGACTGGTTATTCTATTTCCAGAGTTACTATTTTCAGTAATGTAACATGATTGTGATAACTTTGAAAGACAATGTTGACAATGCATTATCACGTGCTAGAAGTTTAAAGATGCACGATGATATGGTTAAAGTGATGATGATAATGATGATGATGATGATGATGATGATGATGATGATATGGTTAAAATGATGATGATGACGACGATGATGATGATGACGATATGGTTAAAATGATGATGATGATGATGATGATGATGATGATGATGATGATGATGATGATGACAATGACGATGATGATGATGATGACAATGACGATTACGATGATGCAATTTTTATTGGTTTTACATTCCTGTGGGAAACTTTCATATGACAGAATGATGATGGTTATGAAGATAATAAATGATGATGATGATGATGATGATGGCAATGCTGACAAGAGCATCATCATCATAGTAATCAAAACAGAATTGTCATGACAGAATCCCACCATCCCAAGGAATCTAAAACAATAAAAAGAAAATGCCACAGCAAAGAATGGTTCAAGCAGCCATTGGTGCATGGAATTGAAAATAATTCCTCTCAATTTTAAACATTGCCCAAAGGGACAGAAGAACACTGAGAGTGGAAGTTCACCAGTGACCCTCATCAGGTGCAATATTGCACAAGCGGTCGCACGAAGGTCTTGGAATCAACCAAGATACGACCTCTGGCATTGGGCGAGACTCAACATCGTCATGGATACATTTGCAGACAGGACTGACAAGTCACAGGAACTTGTCCAATATCCCCACAGAGATTGTCCGACACTTTTTTCCTCCTCACCAAATTAAACCTCCGTAAAGAACGCCTCAGGGCGCGTATCAAACGATGACAAATCGTCCCAAATTTATTTTCAACGTGTTGAGTAACTTTTGTTATTTCACGATCCATTTCAAGAACAACATGTTGAAACTAGGCCGCCATTGTTGCCAGCGGGGAAATCGCTTTAATTACTTTGCCGATGTGGGCTTATTAAAACTGCCAATGACCAAGCTGGGTCGTAACAAAGCCGGCGAGTCTAGATCGTGTCGGAAGCCGCCCGAGGCAGATATGCTTTAAGAACTCTCATTGGAGAAGGCACGTGACTGGGCTGCAGACCCAAGTCTTCCTTCTGAAAGAGACGGAAAGACTGAAAAGAACAAATACTTCATGTTACGATGAAGTTAATTGCTGTGGGGCCCAGACATGCAACCACCACTTAGTAATTGATTTAATAACAATCATTTCCACCGTCCAAATTGCGGGCCCCAGAATCGAGGGAAAAGTCTGTCGTTCTTTTTGGCTTACCTCATTTAATGATTTTTATCTAGGGTCACAATGCATAGTCATTTGATGCTCGATTACTTTCAGCACATCGTCATTAAAATGGTTAACAGATCTTAAACACATTTCGTCCTGCCACCAAAATTATACCTTTGTCTCGCATGCTCATGAAATTTCTTTCCGAATTAGAAAAAAATACCCACTATAATGTCCCGAATGCGGAAACGCTTATCGGAATTGAATCGAGCCGATGGACGAAAAAAGGTAAATTTCTCTAAAGTGCTCTCCTAATCCAAATCGAATTAACCATTCCAAGGAATGACCGATTCTGTCCAGACGAAATGACCACACTGTTTCCTGTTGAAGCATTGATCTGCGGAGGCCGTTCATTTCCACTGTCAGTGTTCCGCCAAGCAGAGGTCTGCAAACATGCTATATGAGTCATTCCATAGTGACAACAGTGGCTGAACCATTCATTATATAACACAGTAATTATCCTGTCACCATCAATTCTTCCATGTCTCTCACTTAGAAATACAAGCTACAACAGCAACTGCCTGGACACAATGGCACGGAGGTCTCATTGGAGTATCTAGACTCGCGCATCATAACAGTCAGTCTACAGACCTCGGATTACTTTCTGTGTAATGTCATTCAAAATTGATTTGTCTTTTCAAATTTTTGCTTAGATTAAATTAATATTATTCATATTTTTAAAAGAAAATTGATACAACTTATGGCAACTATTAAACCTTACTCCTGAATTAATTGCATTTATTATTGTATGGATCAAATAAAATCTGGAATTATATAGATATCAGCTAAGAATTATGCCCAAGTTCGTAAATTGAACAAAGTTATTTATGACATTGCTATAGATATGGTACTTATTTTTAAAAAAAGTATTGGGGTTTAGAGCCACTTGCAACATTTTTCATTTGTATCATGGCTTGCAAGAGGAAACCTGCAACATCCATAGTTTTGATTCTGCTGAATGTTGCAGTAAACCAGCGAACATTGGCTAGACAGATCGAGCATGATAACTGCTTTGTCATTGTTTTATTATTCAACATGATCCTCACGATACCTCCAGGGATTAATCAAAAGACTAAACAAAATCTGCACTGACAAACCAAGGATGTCCATCAAGACAACTGTATAGATTTTGAATTGAGCCCTGTTCAATGATTATAAAAATTAAATTGTATGTTATGCAAGTGAGTGAATACTGTTCAATGCCATTTGTGATTATATTTCCACCAATCGCAGAAAAAACTAGATGCATGTGGTATATGCACGACAGTCGATATCTATCAGTAAACACCATTCATTCTTTGAACATCCTTACAGTCTAGGTCTGCATAGATCGATAGGTAACCTAATAATTCAGTTAATCTGTACAACTTAATAATAACCCAATTCATGATTCAAGCAGATGACTGAAGAGATAGAGTCACGTTGCTAATATTCATATCATGTTCCATCAGAAAATGTACAGATTTTCATAGAAGCATTGCAGTTCCACTATTTGGCCAGCCAGGCTTTCAGAGCCACTACATAATGATCTTCACGATCAAGACGCGACATCTTCGAGCCGAAAATCTAATTGTACACCATTGAACATCCACCATTCAACGTTAGAGCACCAAGCAGACCCTGTACCGCTGTCGACCGCAATCCCATCAGCTTGCAGTTCCTGGTAATCTAATTGCAGCATTCTATCACACTTATCAACATGATCAGACTGGGAAATCTACATGAAGAGTCCTTGGCTAACTCTAAACTCAGTCGGTTAGAGCTGTAGGAACTCAGAGCAACTGACGACCCCGTCTTGGACAAACTGATTACCAAAGTCCATTGGCGCCATGAAGGCCAAACTGGAAATCTTCGGTGAAGGCCAAACTGGAAATCTTCGGATACCAATGGAAATATGTGACAGAGTGTGGGGAGAAAATACATATACAGTCGCACTTCCTGGAAGCTATGCATTTACGAATTTGTCAAATCCTTCGGCATGTATAAATAATTTAAATGTTAATTTACTGTCTTTTTACATACCAATTTATCTCCCAATCAATACAAAGAGCAAAATCTAAATTGTAAATCAAACCAGTTCTAGTATAATATTCTGCAAGTAAAAATGTCAGTGAATGTTCTTCAATATGCCGTTAAATATTTGATACAACTGACTTAAAGCATAACTTTGACTTATGATGTTCCATCACATCAAATAGTATAGTATACTGCATTTTATTAAATTTGTTTTTGAAATTTGGGCTTAGAGCCACTTTCAAGATTATTTATCTAATATCACGGTTTGTTGGTTTATGGCAGGAAGAAATGCGTAACATCTGTAGTGCTGAATGTTGCAGTAGACCTGTGAGCAGAGGCTGGTACTGACAGACCAAAAATGAAATCTACATTACTATGGTTTTATTCTTCAACATGGTCCTCAAAGGCACCATACATCCATTGAGTAAAATTGAGCGGCCAACTCTGAAAAACATTTAAAAATCAAGATCGTTGCAAGATCTCTAACTTGCTAATGCAATGCCACCTCAAAAGAAGGAAAAGTAGTACTGATCAAAAGAAAAGTTTCATTAAGAATTTAAATTTTAATTGGATGTTTCAAACTTCTTGCATCCTTGCTGTTGACATCTTTCTGAGAATATTGTAGACCCTAGCTATTGTATTCAGTCTTTGCATGTAGTTGGCATGTCATCATTGACCCTTTAACTCCTAATATATGCCATTCCACAAATTACTTTCAAGACATTTTCAAGTGTATCAATATCAAAATACAGTTAAGATAAAAGAATAAAATGAGTGACATTTCCACAGAAAATGGATAACCAGTACTTGACCCAGCTGACCCTAGCATGCAGTTAACAAACCATACAGGCAGACAAGGTGTTAACTCATGTTATAGCAATACTTGGCAGTATAGGGAATTACAATAATAACAGCTGGTGTATTATAATTTTAAAATACCATGCCATCATGGAATAACTTTACCAGAAGTCTCTGAAGACGTGAGTTCCGTTATTCCAATCATTGATGGCAACTTCCCAGGAACTTGACAGACAAAGCCATATTTAAGCAGATTAGCACGGGGCCAAAGCTGCAAAATCTCAAAGCCCAGTGAGCCGTGAACTATTGTTTTTCTGTCGTAAAGAAACGCCGTAAAGCGACACCAGAAGGCGTCCAATTGGACATAAAGAATACCTTTTTAATTAGACGTTCCATCCCTCATTTCATGTAACCTTTCATTAATGGCGGGGCGCACTGGTGCACGAGCACACTGAAATAGCGCATTGGTACCAAAGCAAGGGCAATGTGTTGCCTGTACTTTGTCAGGAATACTCTAATAACATGAAGCATTCCAATACCATTATTTGGGTGTCATCGTAACTAGTTAAAATTCTCCCTTTCAGAATAATTCATGTCAGCATTAAAATTCTTGGTGCTGATCAAACCGGTGTCAAAATATGGTCCATCTGGTGTCATGCACTTGGGCAAGACTTGGAACCACATGCATCATGGAAAACAACTGCATGAAGAAGAATTCTGAATTTTGTAAAGAAATCGCAATAAATACAACTTGGTTAAAATTGAAGATGCATGTACATTAAACCAGACCTACCTGGTTTAGTATATATATGTATATAATATAATAATTAAGTTAAAATGTGCTTAATATCTGGCTAGTAGCCACTCACTGGTGCTGTTGCCATCATGGTATTCAACTGGGGTGCATTCAATCATCACAGGGCTGAGTAACTTTTAGCTAAACTGGTTTCCTGTCCCATGTACGGTTCATCATACAACTCTTGAGACAGTGGCTAGTTTGGTAAGCCGCTTGTAAGCCCTTGTGTCTTTGAATGCACCTCTGGAGTCGCAGACCTTGGCTGTCAACAGAGTCAAAACCTCAGCATTTACTTAAGAATACATGCTTTCCATATAACACAAACAGCCATGTGCTCACCTGACTGCATTAATCCAAGTCACTGCTCAATAAGGCATCTCAAGTTTCCACTGACAAGAACAAGGTTAACTACTTGAAGCCCTACAATCGGTGGGAACCCTACACCCATATAGTGTTCCCCAAATTCATAATGTTTGGACTGCATGAGGAGAACATGTGGTGCAGTTCAGTCTATTATTAGCTAAATTACTTGGTAGGGTAGAAAAGCTAAGATTAATTTGCCAGTAACGGCTATCAAATGCTGCCTCAAACTAGCTTGGTACCATCCCAAGTGGTGAAAGACGAGGTTGTTAATTTGAATTTAATGATAACCTAAATGTCAAAACATGAAAGATGTATGTGAACCATTTTTTAACCTAGATATATAGAAATTTGTGGAAACTCGTAAAAGAAAATGTTAATCACCCCCTTTTTTCTTTCGCATTATGACAACATCTGTGACTTCTAGCATCCATTAAGACAGCAATATTAGTTTAATTATTACACACGTTAAGTGAATGTCAGGAACTACTGAAAAGAGTCCCCTTACCGGTATATCTTGGCATGGATTGTCTCCACATGGAAATAGTTCCTGAGCGCGATTCTCACGAAAATGAAATGTTATCGCACCAATGAAAGCGTAGGAGCTTGCATATACTGGTGTCAATTCTATGAGAATCATATGTTCGGGCTTAGAATTGCGTCTGCTCAAGAGGCTGAAAAGGGGCATTAGGTCAGGCCAACCTGTTCCCGCTGCAGTGTTCTGGTGTAAAGTCACTTTGACTTCTCCATACCCTGAGGCAGAGACAGAAAGTGCAGCCGTCGTCGCAGGGTCTCAGACATCTCACAGTTCTAAAGTCGCTAAGTTCTGGGATGAATAACATTTTCTTCGCAAAACAGAGCTGTCAGTCAAAAGAGAGACAATGACAGACCAGTTTAAACGCACACCTATTTTTGGGGGGTTTATGATGCGATTCTTCTGAAGAAGAATGTAGTTGTCTATGATAACTGTCTGTGTATGACATTAATGTATAGCATTACAGATAGGCAATTATTATATGACAGTTTCAATTTCATGTTTAATATCAGAAATGTACCCGATGTGATGATACAAAAAGATAGTAACATCACGTTAATACCAACAATCCAGACAGAAGACAGTTTTCAATTCAATTCTTTGCATCGCTATTCCAGTTAGGTTTTTTTTAATGTTACATACCAGTAAATCATAAATGGTTTTCATATATTTGACAGCTGATGGAATAAATGTTATGTCCTTGTCATTGAACTAGGATATGTGTAATCCCAAACAGCTCATCAAAAACAGATTATTTACTCAGAGAATACTGCTATTGCTTTGAATGAACACAGTTCTCTGTACTAATCAGTGAAAAATAACCATACATGATAAATTCACAACATTACATATGTGATTATGGGGAGAGATGTGTTCAGGTTGCCATTAACCCTCTCCCTGCTGAAGGCGACTTAAGTTGCCCGATCAATTAAAATATATTATTGTTGTGTACACCCAAAGACTGCAAGCTAAAGGGTACTACTGCAACTTTTATTTCAACTTAATAAACTGCCCACAACATATGATAATATTGTAAATAACAAATGTAGTGTAGATTTTAATGTATATCATATTTTTCTAATTCCAGTTGTTTGAATCAAAGTTGATTTGTGTGTGATAAGCAGAATAATAGCAATATCTAATTTTAATATCAAAATTATTGGCTACGGAAAATTGAAATTTTCTCAAATAACACTCTGCTCATTATAGAATAGCATCATCTTTAGTTAAATACTTTTAAACTATGCAGCATGGACATAATTTAAAACTTGTTCAAACAATCCCAGCTGTTATCGTTAACTGTAGAAAATTTAATTGACAATTCCACCAATTAATCAAACTGTTCAATCCACTTAAAACCAGAATCTCATTTTCAATCATTAAATTGTACAACATGATTCTTATGATAAATGAGCAAGCCAATGCAATTCAATGAATCTCCGTTTTGAATAACATGCTGATCAACATCAAAGCTGGAGAAAAGTGACATTATTGGTAACCTTTCCCTTGTTTACCTCAATGTAACACCCTTGAACAATAGACACCTCTGACCATGTTGTGACTGGTAATAATCTATGATAAACGACCAGTGCGGTCAAACCGGTCACTTTCCATTAGCCTGGACAACACTGCAACGTAAATGGATACAGCAGGTGCCCTTTCCTAACCCCAAATACTGACCAATACTGACCATTGACCATGGCAGCCTTCAGACCCCCTCTCACCAGATGGTTCATTATACCGTGTTAAGTGCAAGAAAACAAAATTAAAATGGTCCCTGCATGAAATGTAGACATCTAATTGTTTAATGCTCTGCAAGTGCAATATCACAATATGCTGTACTCAAATTTCAAAATATGTCAAAAGGAAAATCTCCTAAACTAATGGTTTCATACTGAGTGTATAACGTTCGGTCTCAAATTGGTTGTATCTACAATAGTTCTCTTAACTCTCTCCATACTGGAGGCAACCAGAGATGCCCTAAAGAGCCTAAAGTCATACTTCTGCCTAATCCAGGAGGGAAAGGGTCTCCACATGTTGGTCTCCACATGGCTGAATAGTTCTAGCTCTGAACTAATGATGGTTTCAAACTGGCTTCATGCATCAAGTTTTCTCAACTACCAGGACCAGAGGGCAAAGGGAAGTTGGCTCCTTTTTCCTTCTTCCTTTTTCGATATTCCTTTTTCAAAATATATTTTTTTCCCCCTCAATTATGAAATTAGGCATTTATAAGGCACCAATGACAAATATTTAATGTATTAACACCAAATTTCTCTCATGTACCGTAATTCTTCTATTTACACGAAAAATCATGAAAATGCTTAAAACGTGCCTAAACCGGAAGTGTGCTCATATGACACCTACATAGGCTGATAGGCGCTATTGAGACCTTTACATTGTACCTATTAAATCTGAATTACATAATCGTTCATGTACCGTAGAACACTAGCTCCTTATTAAAAAAATCGTCGCAAATGGGTGAAAGATTCCCGCAGCGACGTTAAACTCCATATTCACTCACTCACCTTATTCAAAATTTTGAATATCGAAAAAGGAAAAAAGGAGCCAACTTCCCATTGCCGCTTATGTTCACAAATCCATACACTATAGCTTACTAGCAGTATTGTGTGACGACTGACTTACACCGTTGTCATGGTTGGACGTTGTTACGCCCGTTTTGTACAGGATGACCATGGGGTTATTCATTAGTAAGCGGGGAGAGATGTTATGAGGTACGTTATGGGATAATGCCTTCCTCCATATCGCAAAGTAACACACAGTTCGAACATATCAAACAGACCGAGCGTTTGCTCGTTAATCCATTGGGAATAATAAGCTGTCAAATATAGAGCTTAAAGCCGCTATCTACTGACACATGCTGTCTAAATGGAGAAAATGATTCCTGTAGGTAATCCCAGAGTATTGGATGGACTTCTGTTGAAGACAGCACAAAGACCAAGAGATGGGGACATTTGGACGGGGAACTCACCACCAGTCAATCACCGGGGGCAGGCGTGCACCAGTACCTGGCGTTGTCACTGCTGATATATGTCGACATGTATGTGGATGACAACATATGTTACGGTAATACCCAAAAACCAGGGCTGGTCCAGATGGGTGCAGATATATTTAGTGCAGCTTTCAGCAACTATCCAGATAGGGAAATAATTTAAGATTCATACATAAGCAGAAGGTGTTGAAACAATATATGGAATTAAATGAAATGTTACTCCAACATTCAGCGGTACGGATGTTGCGGGTTTCCTCCTGCCCTGAACCGACAAGCCGTGATAAAAGTTAAACACTCTTGAAAGCGTCTTTCAATTGAAAATAATAATACTAATTCAATGAAATGTACTATTTGGTGAACTGATGTATATAGAACTACCATTGCTTGTTTCTCCAATGATTAAAACAGAAATAATTGACGAAAGGGTTTCGAGTAAAAAACAACTCCTTTGACCGTATTCCATATAGCGTAGGGTTTGACACAGATGTTAGATAGCACCCCTCAAGCCATAATCAACCAAACTCTTCAGATGTCCGTATGAACTCAACCTCTGACCTCACGTGCCTCTAGATATGCCATGTCATCGCGACCTCAGACCTCACGTGCCTCTAGATACGCCATTTCATCGCGGTTGAGCCAGGAAGTGGTATTTTTTTCGAACGTGACGATGGTTTAAAGAGCCACTTCAATGTTCTAACAAAATAATTAATGCCTAACCAATACAACTCATTAACGGCATAATATGACAGACAGATTAAATTGTCGTTTTGGACCGAATTGGAGTTAAAAATACAAAGTACATACTCTTAGCATACTTATATCGCCTTTGTAACTCCAAATATGTTTTCACCGCTGTAGCTTATGTAAAATCCATTGCAGTTTACACTTCCTGTATAACCCGAATAAAATACCGTAAAATCTCACATTTCCACTACTTCCCTGTCTAAGGGAGATAACCCTAAGCATTGAACACGGTCAAAGTAATCTTTCACGACCACTTGCACAAACACATAGGAACGTGTAGTCAAAGCAAATGTATATATTTTCAGGTAAAACCGTGCTAGACCACTGTATATGTCAACCGTTTGTGATATTATGCCTTTAACATTGCACTAATACAGAACTGGACCAAAAAGGTTAATGTACGTGTAGGTCAATATATACGTCAATACGTACCAGTATTTACAAACAATGTTCTAGAGGATGGTACCCATGTAAACGACTTCCGAAGCCATGATCTCCCGGTCTAAATCCGCTCTTCCGAAGCCATATTATTTCAATCGCCGAACCATACGCAACCTTCACACGTCTACGTATGACTGTCAGGCTAATTGTCTTATTCTATCTATACATAAGCTTAACAATTACGGACGTACCTGTAGGTGAATACTTTATACGTTGGCATTATAAACCAACTAAACCTATGTGGGGTTGTTCACACAGCTCAAGCTATAGCAGCAATGAACTAATATTTGCAGGGGGGCAAATACAAAACGGATATGGTTATCCTTTCGACGTGCGCTCATATCCGGGTGCTCCAGAACACATTTTCATGATGGTGTTTATACAGACTCCAACATGTCTAACATAAAACACAATGTTCTATTGTACGCATACACAGAACACATATAATCAATTTGAGGACGTTCATAAATGAATAGGTATTCTTCTTTACAGCCAAATATCCGATTACAGAAACGTGCTTAGTTGAAAACGTTGTCAAAAGCAGTGCTATATAAACTATCACAGCAAAGGTCATCCGTGTCTAATCTTTTTGACACCGTGTTTCATACATTTTTCTTTTACATAATTATCAATCATTGCTTAATTATTCATTAATCTAATCGCGTATGAGTGACAGTAACGCAAATAATTAAATAATTCCTCAAACCGAGTGTAAACATAATTGCAGTCGGAAAAGAAAAACAACATGGTAATTCGCCAGGGCTGATACTGTTTGAATCACTTGAGTGACAATGTATTTACTTTATTATTCGGATCAACCAAGCGACAGACAGACAGACAGGTATTTTATTATCTGCGATCCGGAATGTCGCGGAGTTTCTACGATTGACTTCATACCTCTTATGTCAATAGAGAGATTAACTTACCTCGTAACCGTCATACACTGAGGCATGGATCGTCGATTCAACTTCACATGCATGATGGTCATATGTATTACATAATATATCAAATTGTCTGAACATATTAAATCAAGGCATAAATAAAATTAATGTTAACATTTCCATAGTCTACTGCTTTATACTTACCAATAAAACAGCATATGAAGACAAACACGTATAAAGAGATGAACAGAATCCGCATAGTAGGCTCGGAAAGTGGGTTGACAAAGTTCGGCATTTTCATTAATCCTCCGCTGAAATTGCCATAAGTCCCATTGGGAGAACTGTAATTTTTAGCCGATTCCATGTCTGCTATCGTCATTGACAATCCAGTACAGATTATGTGATACAAGGGAATTGTCAAAAGAATCTGTGAATTCTTCAAAACTATAATCAGTTGCCTTTAGGATCCATATCTTTGGAGAATCAGATGCCCTTCGGTTCCATGTCTTTGAAAGACCCGCCCAGAGGCATCATCACGATGCGGCTTTGAGATGCATTCACCATTGTCACGAAAAGTCTGCAGTATTGTAGCTGTCTTGTACAATTACTCAGGATTCATGGAAGCACCGAGTCTTTATTTTACGGTTGTCAATGGTAGTCTGCACCGCTTTGATTCGATCTGAAAGAGAAACCAACAATTAGCACTGTAGATGTCTTTAATACGGTTAGTCGTCATTTCCGATCTAGAGAGATCTCAATCTACTAAGCACGACTAAAGGCATTAATGTAACAATACTAGGATTATCTACAGTCTGATTGGTTAGAAATCATTACTTAACTTGTTTAATGTACCAGAAAATCAACTCGACTATGAAATAGAATGGATGATTACAAATGGTAAAGATATTATATGAAACATTCCATCAAATAAAAACACATAATTTATAACAGAATAATTTCTTACACGGCAACTCTAACGGAAACAGCGTCAACATACGATCGTTGACGTCATAGGCAGTCTGTAGGCGTATACATTTAATTAAAACGTAACTTATATTCAACGAATTACTTTCGCATCCTCCGACCAAATATAAAAACAGTTAAAAACTATTGTTTTACAGTTTTGCTAAAAAGTATCCTAATTATGATATAGTTAATTTGCCAGGCATATGTATGAAATTTACAAACGAATATTTCGCAAAGGAACAATGAACATGCTTCTAACTAAATATCTGGTTTAGCTACATATATCTGGATTAATATTGAACCTAATTATATTGTTTGTTGTAAATACGTAATATAAAAATAATTTTAGTTCTTTCATTTACCAGTACATTTATGTCCATATTGTACAGTATTCTGCCAGAACGCATTTCGTAGTGACCTGAAATTGCTAGATAAGAAAGCCCGGTACGTCTGGAAATTGACAATGATATTATATGTCTATCTCATAATTGAACTTTATCATGAAACGTGTATGCTTACTGGTACATTATAGTAAGTTCCGGGAATATCGTTTCCGTTTACAATTTCAATGGCAATTTTTAACACTACAGGTTTCTTAGCAAATCCAGAATAACTAATAAACTGTTTCTAATTCTATTAAAGTTGATACTAATATCTATATGAAACCTGACATATGAAGATGTTGCCATAACTATCTCTGCAATGGTCCGAGTATGCATGAACTACAACATAGAAGAGGGAAGACCTTTGGAAAAGTTTCTAAATGTCGTCCATCCTTGTTAGCCTGTAAAGGCCGTGGGCCAGATAGCTCCCTCGTGCCGGGGGGGGGGGGGGGGGGGGGGGGGGGGG
>JAUTBV010146907.1:0-10922 GCA_032361325.1 Lepetodrilus fucensis | reverse complement strand
GTGTGTGTGTGTGTGTGTGTGTGTGTGTGTGTGTGTGTTTGTGTGTGTGTGTGTGTGTGTGTGTGTGTGTGTGTGAGAGTAAAATCCATTTACATAATGTAATATATAAATAATAATAATAATAATAATAACTAGAATATTTAGCAATATAATCATAGGCCTTTCACTTACATACATACCTACACACACACACACGCACACACACACACACCACCACCACCACCACCACCACAACCACCAAATACACACACATGCGCGTGTTGACGAAGGATATCATGGCATCATGGCGGTGCATACTTTTACCAATGCCTCCTGAATATTATGGAAAAGGTCATGATGTTATTTTTACTACTGAAATAGCCTGTCTAGTTAGTGTAACTGCGCATGCGTCGGACAGAAAGTACAGACATTACAACTAGAAAGGAGCAGGCCCTTCATTCGCCACATAGTAGGCCATTTGCTTCACTCGAGGGTATATACATTCTGTTCTAATGACCGATCGGTTATGAAGGCTATACGCTAGATTGAAGCTGTGGCCTTTTAGAAAATGTAAAACTAGTGTTATAATTGGCCTTTCCTTTGATCAATGCATTGGCGGGAGACACGGCAAGCTAGCATGCAATAAGCCAAGGAGCATTTCTAAGGCTATTCTAAAAGATTGTTACGTTTAACATTCCAAGAAGCACGGCAGACAGATCTCAATGCAAGAGCTCGTTTCAGATATCGATATCGACTAGCATACAGTAAACCAAGAAGAATTCCTAGAATTAGTCCAAAAGTCTATTCTGTTTACCAACACGTTCCAAGAAGTGCGGTAGATAGATCTCAATGCAAGAGATCGTTTCAGATATCGACTAGCATACGGTAAGCCAAGGAGCATTTCTAGGGCTATTCCAAAAGTCTAGTATATTTACCAACACGTTCCAAGAAGCGCGGCACATAGATCTCAATGCAAGAGATCGTTTCAGATATCGATATCGACTAGCATACAGTACGGCAAGGAGCATTTCTAGGTCTATTCCAAAAGATTGTTACATTTACAGAACAGTACAGAAAAATATGTTATTATAATAATAATCACATACACGTTCATACACGTTCCAAGAAGCATGTCAGATATATATGAATAAAAGAGATGGTTTCAGATATCCGGATCTTTC
This sequence comes from Lepetodrilus fucensis, assembly GCA_032361325.1. Lineage (NCBI taxonomy): Eukaryota > Metazoa > Mollusca > Gastropoda > Lepetellida > Lepetodrilidae > Lepetodrilus > Lepetodrilus fucensis. The sequence goes on along the minus strand of JAUTBV010146907.1, from coordinate 9,762 downwards.
GGGGTTTCTCATGCCATTGACAAGCCGTGATATAAATGAAATACTATTGAAAACGGCTTTCAACCCCAATTAAGAAACAGCATAGGTCAGAAGCATTTACTTCGTTCAATAACATAAAACATGACCGCTGTCGATACTGGTAACATAACCTGAGTACGTCTACAGAATTGGCCAAAGTAACGGCTACACTCTCCCCCTGCTCATGGCGACGGATTACTAATACTGACTGAGCCACCAAAGTCCTAGGACATCTGTGCGACAATTCAACGAGAGCATACCCAAGTTGGGCGCCATTAAAACAGGCCCACTGCAGATCCTGGAAGTCGAGTTACTACTGCATGTCAAACGTTAAAATCCATGACTATTAGATTATTAATGAAAGGATGTGACAATATAGAAATGAACTTGATAATTCAAAACATACAAAATAATCCATCTGTGGATTACCTTATTACCTAGGCATTCACGTTATTACCGGATTTTACTTATTGCCGCTAGCATATACATGCATAGTTATTGCACAAGGATATATTCCAGGAACTACTAATCAAAATATCGAATAAGGTCGCTTTAAAATCGCATAAAAGAATCGATATTATTTATTTTACTTTGTTTGTTTGCTGTCATCGCGTTTTCATTCATGTAGGCATACTAGGGAATCCTGTCAAAGGTTTATATATATATACTATTAGTATACTATATTAACATTGTTAAATTCTCTTGGATGTGTATACTCCATCGTTCAGCATTGCCACTTGTTTTCAGAGGATATATTTTCGTTAAAAGCCTCTCCTTCGTCAAATATCCCCCGGCAAAGTACAAGTTTATGTCATCAAATTATATCGTGCTCTGAAAATAATAATGGGCATTGATCAACAAGCTTAAAAGTAATTCTGACATCGGGTCGATTTATTCGTGTCGGAAATGATGACATAACATTATCATAGCACAACGAACATGAAACCACCATGATGCAATATATATCATCTTTTTAGAAAATAATTGATTCTCTAACGCTATTGGCACCTAGTTGATATTTAGCAATTTGTTTATAAATGTATACAGTGTAAATGGATTTTCTTGCTAAACAGGGTAGCTTATTAGCTTCGTACTTTGTCCCGGTTTTTTTCTTTGTGTGTGTTTTTTCTTTTAATTTTTTCTTTTTTTTTGTCTAATCAATAACAATCTCGAGTATTAAATAGACCGTATTTTGAGTCTCATCTCGGTACAAAGTGACCCGATTCAATGTCAAGTTAAATGAGAGTAGCCATAATTTGACATAAAACCTTTAAGAAACCAACCTCAGAGCGATCTCATGGATGCCTCGAAGTTGGATTTAGCATCGTAACGTATGCCATATTATAACGTAAATTTCTATGGAAATGATTACGAATTCTCCCTTTATGTAGATTAGTATAAATACGACAACATGGATGTTTAAAACACCATAAACAAGCTCATTGGATGGTACTTAAATCGGTAACATACTATAATAAATTAGAGCTCTGGGTTTCATCGTATCAGCAAAAGCTATATAATCATAAAGTATCATCATCAATGATATTAATGTAGTATGATTAATAAGATTACCGCTGAAGTTTTGTCAGACAAAATAGAAGTAATATAGACACAAAATAATGTCTATGAGCATTAATCTATAGTATGCCAATGGCATTGTATACATACTTACTACGTACATCATCGTAGTCCTACAGGGGTCACAACACGTTCCGTAGAACACATTCCAGTTCCGCAGAGCTACCCTACTGCTACGAGAGTCGTAACTCGATATACACATGCATATAATAGCCGCTGTAAAGCTCTCGTAGCAGCTACAATCGTTTTGCGAAACGGAACCCTGGTCTCAGCTCCACAGAATCGCTACGAGAGTCGACACTCCTTAACAATCCCATGCTAACGTACATGGTATCGTTTCTCGAAGCGCTTATATCTACTACGAGACGATAAGGACTGTCGTAGCCATATATTATACATGGGGATCGTGCACTTACGAGATCTCTATAGTCTCATAGTGGATATTAGAGCTTAGAGAAACGATACCCAGAAGTTACGATTCTCGTAGCGCGACAATCGTTCTATGGAACAGACCCCTGGGCCGGTATTCATAAAAGGGCTTAAGTCAGTTTTTGCTATATATTGATCATCAAAAACTGACGTAAGCCCTTTTATGAATACGGCCCCTGGGCACTAAATCGAAGCCCCTTGCTAGAGCATATTGAATTGCAGAATGAAAAGGTGTCGCAACGATCGCGTATTTTTTTAGGTTTGGGCAACTCTATGAAACCAATCAAGTCTCCCAGACACGTCTTCGCGCAATAGTAGTATACAGTGAATTCCTATTTCTGGTGATACATACATACTTTATGAACAAGATCGAGATCACGGTGGACGGACTGTCTACCAGACTGTCAATTCCAATCCAGTATAGCAAGCCCCGGGGCCAAAACAATTACAACTGAACAAAGAGTCGTTAATAATCCTGTTATTTCAACCAGAAATCAAATAATTTCGGCCATGTCCATACAATAGGTGGCAGCTCACAACTCGATAACCCACCTGTATGTTCATTAATGTTTAATCACATAGACGTGGAGATAGAATTGTCTATTTCACAACAAGGGCGCTGTCTAATAAGCCATGGGGAAAAGCAGTACCAACGTTCTCACTATCGCTGGCGTAATCAATTTGGAAAAGCGGAGTGATTTGGTTGAAGTCCGGTTTCGATGGGACTTCTTTTTATTGTAGAAGACGCGGACTAGAAATCACGCTTCAGTAATCAGGGAATCAGACGGAACCCAGTTTGAAGCTAGTTTTATAACCCGGGTTCTTGTGATGTGAAAGGGCTATCAAACGCATTTGATGGGCACTGAAGGCATTAAGAACTTCAAGCCAGTCTCGTTCATTAGCTGCACATGGAACTACGGCCTCTGGGATACTATATCGGGATAACTGAAACCTTGTTTATGCACCATTATTGATGATTCGCCTGCGATGCATGTTTCACTACGAGTTACGTCAACACAGATGCGACTCATCTCCGAAGACGGAAGCTTAAAGCTGTGACCATAAGGTCATTCATCACCGTCTGCTATGCAAATCTTGTCATTGGAAATTATGTCATCCATCTGAAGCATCATAAGCTATTAGATCCGGCTCATGATGGAGATGTAGGTACCGAGGGTTATCCTCCCCTTATAAGCAATGCAATATAGTGTTAAGCCATCACATAACCGTCAGTTTGATATTCATGTCAGAATATAAATAATACGATTAACAGCCACATCACTAATCACACATGAATACGAATTAAATTCAAAGCTTTGAAATAGTAGTAATCTGGGTTTTTTCCCGAATTTAGAAAATTGATCAGAACAATGAAACGCAGTATATAAATCGTTACGAAGTTAATGGAAGTTGTACTGGCGCTGTATAAAATGAATTACATATGTTGAGAACCTACAGAGATAAAGAAAACGATCACACAAACATAATTATGGCAATACAAGCCCGACTTTCTGTTCAAAACGGCGTGATTCAAATATAACCGTAATTCCTTTAACTTGTACAACTTCTTCAGTTACTTTTAACAGTTGGGACTTTTTTTTTGCACAGGAGCGTAAAGGATAATGGTTTAAGGTATTGCTGACATCATACGGGGATAGCAAATATGAGCCAATCTCCAACGTGCATCCCCGCAATTGGTGCTGATTGGTTAGGCTAATAATATACGTCATCCCATTGGCCAACCCCGAGTTTGAGATTACCTGCCGGAAGTAAGCCGACATATTTCACTCTATCATGGCAATTTCGCGAATTCTATTGCGTCAATTTACAATTCTCGACACGTTTACTTCAAAATCGGAATTCGAATTATCCGATAAATTCGTTTTGGATGTTACCCGTGTCTTGTTCGTTGCTTTCGGAACACTTCTTAGTTGACACGGAAGTGACGTTCCATGTTCAGATAAACACAGGAACTAACATGTGAAATTACACTCGGGATGCTCTGTAATTTACAGCACCTTGTGAACTGTTGTCAATAAGTATGTGATTTTGCTGTTATAGTATTTTGGCTCGTACTAGCCATAATGTCAATGCGCTATGTTCAAACATTGCTGCTGAACATTGTGTGTGTGTGTGTGTGTATGTGTGTGTGTTTGTGTGTGTGTGTTGGTGTGTGTGTGTGTGTGTGTGTTTGTGTGTGTGTGTGTGTGTGTGTGTAATAATCTAAAACGTGTATCTCAAGTATATATCTACCGATTGTAAGGATTGTAATAATCACTAGGTTAAACTCTAAATATTATAAAATATATACATTAACATATTGTAAACACAGAATTAATAATTAGTTTTAGTTATCGGGTTAGAGTTGTATTCATCAACTACATGAACATACCAATCTGTGGAAAGTGTGATAAATCACACGTTATATTTAAGGGGCAGAACTATCTGTTAACCTCACATTTTATAAACATATATATATTTTTAGATTGAGTTAACTTTATTAAACGCCGGGATAAATTGGTCTGTTTATTTTAGAACCAGACGTCTGAATAAATTGTCACGGTGTGAGTAGAAATAATTCAATTTTTAGGAGAATGCTTTGTTTATAATCGTATAAAGCCGAAGGATTTTAGTCATGAGAGCCACACAAAAAATGCGCAAACCTAAAGTTATCTTCACAGCGTAAATTAATTATTCCGAGCCCTAAGATGTGGAGAGAAGAACATAAATAGGATGCTACACGTTGTCACGAAGATGAGAAAAACATACAGGAAACAAAGTTGAAAGCAAACTCTCAAGGTTTGTGATGAATCTATTTCTTAATAAAAATTGATCTACTGTAGAGCCTTTCCCCAAATAAACCACCTGGCCGTTGCCTGAACGCTTTTATTTCTTGATGGACTATTTTTATTTCTTATGATGGAATATAATTACAATACACAAAAACATATTTACTGCAACGGAATAACAACAAAAAAATCAGATAATTTAGAAAAGATGAAAGGTTCTAGTAAGGTTCCTTATGCTATTGTTTATTCATATTCGGTAATTGTATTTTACGATCAAGACATATATGTTCACTTTTTATAATTTAGATTTTGGTTTCCCTTAATGTTGTGCTAGTTCTGTTGAATTACTATTAATACAATAATGTATTGCAAATTAATTATAAAATAGCCCATATTTTATAAGTATACCATATAGGCATATTGGGGACTAACCGCCGCATTTACGGCTGGACGAAAAATGTGTAACACCCATAGTACCTAATATCGCAGTAAACCTGCGAGGAGAGGCTGGTACTGACGAACCAAGGACAACAATTCCACTGTTACATCCACAACCCAAGCAACATATTCTATTACGATACTACCTTAGGCAAATTAAGCGCATTTATAAAGTACACCAAGGTAAATAGAATTGAATGTTAAGGTATACCTATCTGTACTCACATCGCCGTCAAAACTATATAGTAGCTTCATGGTTATTCTCACCCCGAGTGGTTATTATACTCCTTGTTCTGCTGAACCGCATCCACGTGCACATAATATACAATCATCTTCAATGTCCAACGTTATTTGACTAATATTATATTTGACACACAACGAATGTAGATATTTGCAGATACGTATGACTAGGATTGCTATATTGGTATTTTAATTATTGAGAGGTGTGATCAACAGAAGTTGTCACTTATATAGAAGACTATGTAGCAATGTGTACACACCGTCGTCTACTTCCTTCGTTGCATTGTGAGTCATGGTGTCGCATATAACCGTGGATATGAGTGTATCTGTCATTGAGACGCATTCAACGTAAACATTGATAAACACTATTGAATTGTATGAATTAGAGAGAGAGAGTGGGGAGGGGGAGAGAAAGAGAGAAAGAGAAAAAAGAGAGAGAGAAGGGGAAGAGATGGGAGAGATGTGAGAGAGAGAGATAGAGAGAGAATGGGGAGAGAGAGGGAGAGATGTGAGAGAGAGAGAGAGCGAGAGAGATAGAAAGAGCGGGGGAAGAGAGAGGGTGGAGAGGTAGAGAAAGGAAAAAGAAGAGAGAGGGAAAGAGATAGGGGAGAGAGAGAGAGAGAGAGAGAGAGAGAGAAGAGAGAGAGAAAGAGCGGGAGAAGAGAGAGGGTGGAGAGGTAGATAAAGGAGAAAGAAGAGAGAGGGAAAGAGATAGGGGAGGGAGAGAGAGAGAAGAGGTGAGGGAAAGAGAAAACAGACCATATATCGGGAATCATCTTTGTGTGCATGACGTCACTACTTTTCCATAATTCATGAAATGTCCATGATCAAACTGTCGCACAGCAACTGTCAACTACGGTAACGCGGTATAAACATCAATTTGGGGATGTGTTGTTTATCGCCACTCTGTATGGCTCCGCAACATCAGTAACGATGTGTTTAATGGAGTGAGGAGGACACGCAATAGTTATTATTGTGTTAACGATAAGCCGTATGAGCCAATGATGGTGCTGAGATGACGACGTCACGCCGTGGATACACAGACAATAAAGTAACTATTAAGTCTTTTATCAACATATCTCATGATCATTCGTCACAACATATTGTATCATGTATAATAATATACATTATGCTCTTGTACCACCGTGGGTGGGTTGAGTTAATAAATTAATTGAATTGGATTGAAACAAGTTAAGGAATCTGGCAGGACAGTTTCACCTCGGGTTTAGTGTTGAGAATTCACGTTAGGTGCTCTGGATATCGTTTCTCAACTCTCATATCTCCACTATGAGACCATAGGGCTCTCGTAAGTACACGATCCCCGTGTATTAGAGATGGCTACGAGAATCCTTATGGTCTGATAGTAGATATGAGAGCTTCGAGAAAGGATACCCTGGTCCGGAAACCCACCTACGGAAATGTACTTGTGGGAGTGTGATTCTATAGAATTGATCTGACAAGCTAAAACGTGAAATCGCCTTCAATTAAAATCATCCGATTGGAAACCCACAACTGGTATAGACAGTTGCGGAAGTTATATATTCAGAACAGAACATAATCTTTCACTCAGGCCGAGAAACTCAGCATATGAGGTACAATATGTAATTATACAAATGAACATGGCAAATCGCGGAAATAGATTTGCTAGGAAGTTGTCTATTTAATAGAATGCATATTACAGAACACACTATTCTTGTAATTAATCACATATACTGGTGATACAGTATATGTAGGAAAACACTATTGCCAATGTTACGTTGCCAGGATCAGGCGGGCAATGTCACTGTGAACCCGTGTATGAATGTATTTGGATATATGTGTCTGTGTAAAGATGCGGTATATAAATGCATTGTGTGTGTGCATGTGTGTGTGTGTGTGTGCGTGCGTATGTGTGTATGCGTGTGTGTGTGCGTGTGTGTATGTGTGCGTGTGTGTGTATGTGTGTGTGTGTGTGTGTTTGTGTGTGTGTGTGTGTGCATGCTCTCAAGCATCTAATAAACAAATTTGCTTCTAATATGTATTTCTTCATACCAAACATGTACACATACATAAACTTCATTTTAAATTCAATTTGAGATTACCATTATCAATACCCAAGCACTATAGTATATGTACGGAACGCTAGTTCTATTTTCCTAAACGTTTATCGGATCGCAAGTTTCATGTTAGACATACCGGTGTCAATACCCAGGTTGTTAGGCGCAAGCCCTATGAATGTAACAACGGTCGTCTCGGCAAATATCATATACGTGATGAAATTAGAATGTCAATGCTAGGGAATGAATCGCTTTTTATATCTACTGACAATAGCCAGGATAATATAAATAAAACAATCAATACATTGCTATACTTTCTATAGATCTCTACATACACGTAAATGCACACCATGCTACGTTGAAGCCATAATGGAATGTAAATTGACCAAACTAATAGCATATAATTGGTATACGCCTATGGAATATAGTCTAGTATATGCATACGGCAACGATGTATTTAATCGATATATAACCGTGATAATGAATAGCATTTGAAGATAGCTAAACCCAAATTCCTGTTTAATTACTGAGATATATTTCTGATCAACTGTCGCGATTCCTGATGAATTATCGTGAAATATCTGTTTAATTATCGCGATTATATATAACGAATGACATCACTGACGCGCCATTAATCATACACGCTGCTTCATAAAAGGAACGCGTGATAATGCTTACTTGAAATGTGTTTGTCATCAGTGAGATGACAGTATTGTCATCAGTGAGATGACAGTATTGTCATCAGTGAAATGACAGTATATTAGAACTGACAGCACTGCTACCAAAATACATCCTATCCTCCAAAACGACATTGATATTCTCTCCGAGAAGAGAGTAATTCTGAACATTTAAAGCATTGAACATTTACACTCAACTCATCTCGTACGTTACAGGCGAGTTTATAATATAATCCACATTCGCATCAAATTCTTCTCCCGTCTCTAACCATAATCGGATTTAAATCGGACATTTCCCCATCAAGAGAAAACGATCTCAACTTACATTGAAATTCCTCTTCTTCATCAATCGGATTACATGTCTTTGAAAGAATATCCCGTGGCATGAAGCACCTTTCTCACTGCCATCCAAAAAAAAAAAAAATGCTTCAAGAAATGAATCGGGGTTTCAACTGTGGCTGGCGCAAGATACCGGTACAGCCATGGCGCTCCTTAGCCATGTTGGTCATAGAAGAAGAAGAAGAAGAATTCGCACGAGTACGTTAATCACCAAAGTAGGAACTCATGGCTCGAGGAATGCTAGTTTTCCTCCATCCCATTCACACGTATGACAGAATCCAAGTCACTTCTATAGCTGTCCCTCGCTCGCTCTCTCTCTCTCTCTCTCCCTACCTTCTCGATCTCTCTACTACTCTTTCTGGCTCTGCTGTAGGGTCTTCATTTGTAGCCAATCGTTATCCAAGGCCTATTGACAAAATGTCCGATCGATACTGGAGTTACGATACTACAGTGCGACCGGGCAGTTACGGACGTCGGCCGTTATGGATGCGCATTGGGGATCACGGTGTCATATTTTTGTCTTCTGTTGGTTGAGGAATATTTTGACTTCTTCAACATATTGGGACTTAAAAGAAAAAAGTGATTAAGCTAAGAAGTTGGCTGGGTGTAGTTTCTGGTTTTGCGGAGACTGGGCGTAGAAAAGTCAATATGTCGAAATATTGTTCACTTGGAATATGCTGCTTGATATGCTGCTTGGGTGGGCTATTGTTTATATATAGAATGGAAATATATAGAATGGAACTTGGTCATGCATACACATAGTAGCAGTATGTCTGCTGTCAGAATGTGTGTCACCATATATATTATAATCAATATTAAATATGACGAAAGCTGAGAAGACATTTGCAATTACCCTTAATGACGAATTCGAGATTATACTATTTTTAAAGTTCAATTATTTTATGGGAAGTATTACCTCATTTATAAAAGAGCATTCACGAGCTGCATCTCTCTTGATCTAACATAGAGCGTATTCGTTTCAATCTCTCGACCAACTCTAGGGTGACATCGCGTGATGAAATTAGCCAATGAGGGTATTTGCATCATCATGAGTGTTTGGTTATTGGCTAATTTCATCACCGTAGGATTGGTCGAATGATTGAAACGAATACGCTCTAAGATATACAATACTAGTATATCAGTACTAACATTGCGTTTGTGTCTAATTTAGAAGGAAATATAGATTAATATATAGATATATATATATATATATCTTTC